>ML330593.1:28641-66821 GCA_005239505.1 Nicotiana paniculata | reverse complement strand
AAGGTAATGTTGTTGACCTCTATGCTAGAGTAGTTAGTGAATTGTGAATAAAGCATGGTATTTCTGAGTCGATTATTGAGGCGAGGAAGTCACACCTTTGTGCTTAAACTATTTTAAAAATTCTTGGTATAACGTGTTAAGGGATTTGCTTAATAAGTTGTGTTCATGGGTGTAGTTTAATTGCTCGAGGACGAGCAAATGTTTAAGTGTGGGTTGTTGATGTGTGGCTATAATTCATGGTTTAACGCATTATGTGCCTTACATTTTATGTGCTTTAATGGTAAAAATACACCTCGTTTGAGCATAATGGAGTCTATTTCATGTGTAGATGAGTTGGAGATGGAAGCCGAGCTAAATGGATGCATAAACGTCAAAAAATGCGCTCAAGAATCAAAAGGAGTGACCCTGACTTTAGCCAGGCTTTTTCCTTGTAAAGCCTGGTCCTACCAGGCGTTATCCAGGCGTTAGACACATAAAGCCAGGTGCAACCTGGTGTTTTCCAGGCGTTTTCCTTGTAACGCCCGACCCAATATCAGGCCCAATCCGAGTTTTAAAAGCTTTAAGTGTTCCCCGGTTTGACTAGAAGTATCCTACACGTTTAAGGCTTGCCCCAAAACATATAAATAGACTTAAACACACAACTTTGAAGGACTTTTGCCATTGGAGACATGAGGAGATCGTGGAACACTACTCAGAAGATCAAAACATTGATTTTTACATCTTTTATTCCTTACTCTGTAATTTAATTATGCAAGTTATTTTAGATTTGATTATTATGATCATGAGTAGCTAATTTATTTAATTTAAGGTTCTGGTGAAACCCGTTGGGGATGAACTTATTGTGATATTTATATAATTTTGCTTGGTTGTTAATCTCTATTTGTTCAACTACGTTCTCGTTGTAGTTGATTGAAGGGCCCTCAATTAGCTGTTCCTATTTATTATGTATCTACTTGAGAGAGTGTGCATATTTAGGTAGTTGTTTGAACAACACCACTCCCGAAGTATAGGAGAGATCCATAACCGAGGGTTTAGAGGTTGGATTAGAGATAACGATACCTCGGGTGCAATCTAAAGTGAACTGTAATGCAATCTAGCTAGCGTAACTTGAGAGAGTGCATCTAGTAAATTATCATAATTACTTGAGAGAGATTTATGATAACTGGAGTGTTCATGATTGATAGAGACAACTAAGTCAAAACTATAGGAAATATACAATAAGGAATTTCATCAACGGGGGAAACCATAACCTTAAACCTTTATCGCATCTATTTACACCTCAATATTAGTTGTCTTTTATTTAATTTAATTTCATTCAGCTGTAGTAGTAAAAATACCGAAAAGTGATAGTCATAACCTTTGGGAAATTGATTATTGAGAATCGAGTAGTCTAACAACAATAATTGATAGGTTAATACCCAGTGGGATTTGACTCTGGTCTAAATACTCAGATTATATTTGCAACGTCCGCTTAGTCTTTTATAAGACATAGTTGAGCGTGATCACCTAGTCAAATAACGGTAAGCCGAAATATCCATAATCGAGCAAGGATCACGGCGAAAATCTCGGCATGTATCAAGATGAGGCCGATTAATTAGCCAATCATGAGATTTCTTACTGTATTTAGAATTGTACCATAAGTAGGACTCCCCTACTATATAAAGAGGGCCTAACCATTTGTAAAAGCACCATATTCACGCAGTACAAAGCAATATACTACTCTTTTCTTTAAGTTCTCAATACTCTGTTACTCTGTTCATATCTCATTCGCTTATTCATTTTTGCTTATTTATTTGGTTCGAGGGTAACTTAGCTCGAGAGCCAAAGCTGCACATCTCATTTGGTTACAGTCAATTTCAATATCTATTTGTATATTTTCTCAGTTTGTGCCAAGTGAGATCATGTGTCCTTAAAACCACATATAAATTTAATTGTTATCCGTTTTAGGATAAACAAAAAATATTCTAATTTTTTAGATAACTTCTTTTCGTGCGACTTTAGGTCTGATTCTTCTAATAACACTTGGATCTTGAAAAAATATCATTAGTGTCATTTATGTGAAAGTTATTTTAAATCAAGTTCCTATTTTTCCAAACAACTATTGTCTGTTTGCTATGGTTGAATGGAAGAATAGTCTGTACCTCCACCGCACCCTCTCCTATTTTTAGCATTAAAGATTAGTACTCTGGTTCTTTACTTTATATAACCCCAAAGGAGACATAATTTGTAAATATGTCTCCTATTCTCTTTATCTCCCAATAATCTGATGAAAGGAAAATAATGGTGGAAAGAGAAGATGAGAATGACCTTAATATAATTTGAACACTCCTTATATTTTTCAATTATTATTAGAAAAATATATGTGTGTGTGTGGTTGTGAAAATCCGAAAATAATATAAAATGACAATGATATGTGGTAGTGTGCACTTTTCAAAGCTGTGCTACTATTAGCTCCTTGTGCTTTCTCTTGCTAGTCCATGCTTTAATAATTTCAGCTGACCTTCATTTGGTGGTTTTGAAAGGATGTTTACTTTTTATCATAATCTTGGGTCGAAGAAGGCAAAAAATTAATAATTAAAGTACTCCATCTTTTAAAATATTTTTATTTATTACCTATTATGACCCGTAATATTTTTTTTTAAAAATTTTATCGGACTCACGTCGAAAATTGTGTACTTTAGTTCTAGTACGTCTGTTTGGCCAAGCTTCTTTTCGGTTAAAAATGCTATTCTTGGTTAAATTTTTTTTTTCCTGAGTTAAGGTGTTTGGCCAAGCTATTAAAAGGAAAAAATATTTTTAAGTAAAAGCAAAAATAGATTTTGAGAAGCAACAAAAAAAAAATAGTTCATTTCCCATAAGCACTCCACTAAGAAGTACTTTTTATGAGTTTGTTAAATACTAATTATTGTTCAAAAGTGTTTATCAAAATTAATTAGTCAAATATAAATTATCTTTTACTGAATTTTTTTAAAAAAATACTTTTAAAATAAGCTGATCTTAGAATATTCACAAAATAAGGTATTAGGCTTCCCACGTTAAGTGGAAAGAAGGCATACTACTAGTAATTACTACAAATATTTTTCACTAGGAAAAAGAAAGAAACGTATTGTGGATGCATTTTTTTTTATATTTTTAAAACGCCCACCTACAAACATTTTTTTACGATAGATTCCTACATAGTTTTTCCAGTCTGTTGTGGTCATTCCATTATCCACAACTCGTATTAATGCAATACTTATTTTTAAAAAATCCTCATTAAGTAATTGTATAGTGTTGTTGAAAAAAAGGTGAAATTTAAAAATAGTCATATTTACAAGTGGTAATGGAAAATAGCCACAGTTTCAAAAGTGGTCGAATTTTAGTCGTTTTTCATATAAAGATAAATTTGAAAGAAAATATTGTTCAAAATCCGAAATATATTCCAGCATAATATACTGAAGTTCGAATTTTTTACATGTGAACTTCCAGCATAATATACTGGTCCAGCATAATATGCTGGAAGTTCATACACAGATGCTCCAATCTCCAATATATTATGCTGAAGCTTTATGTGTGAAGGAGTTCCCGCATAATATGCTGAAAAATCATACACTGTGTACCAATCAGCAGTATATTATACTGGAACTTTCCGTGTTGCAGCAAAATAATGATTATTTTTCAATAAATTTAAATATGCTGGTTATTTTTCAATTACCAATCTAAAAACTAGCTCGCCCATGCTATTTTTACTGAAAGAAAGGATTGAATCTCAAAATTCTTGGTTATTATGAAAAGAAGTTCTACTCAAATGTCCAGCTTACTATAATATGAATTAGGTCAACTCTAATCTACAATAAGCAATCCTTTTCTCGTCAGCAACTGCTAAACTTATCCTTTCCTGGTGGGCCCTATTCTTGACCAACACATCAAGCTTTTGCCATTTTGGCTCCACACACACCAATATTTTTTCCGGAGAAATTTAAAAATAGTCATATTTATAAGTGGTCATTCAAAAATAGTCACAGTTTTAAAAGTAATCGAAAATTTAGCCACTTTTCATGTAAAGATAAATTTGAACGAAAATAGTATTTAAAATCCGAAAAATACTCCAGCATAATATACTGAAATTCCAATGTAATATACTGGAACTCCAGTATATTATAATAGATAGTATATTAGACTTCTAGATACACTGGAAGTTCATACACATGTGCTCCAATCTCCAGTATATTATGCTGGAACTTTTCGCGTATTGGAGTTCCAGCATAATATGTTGGAAGTTTATACACAAGTGCACCGATCTCCTGTATATTATGCTGGAAGTTTCCGTGATAATGACTATTTTTCAATGACTTTACAAACGCTGACTATTTTTGAATGATCCCAGTTTGAAAACTGGCTAGCCCGTACTATTTTTACCATTTTTTCTTGATCTCCATAAATTGAAAGAAAATAAACTAATAATTCTCTTATTACACATTAGTTGTTCTATCTATATATGCTTCTAAATTAAAATTAATAATTCTCTTATTACACATTATTTGTTCTATCTATACACGCTTCTAAATTAATTTACATATTTGCGGGCAAATATACAGAGAACTACCTAAGGCTACCACGTATTTTTATTTTAGATATTTCTAATTAAGTATTATCTTATAAACACCTAAATTATGTTTAAAATTGCATATTGAACAATTAATTGATAGTCTCTAACTAAAATACAGCATGTGATATGTACACGTGGTTGATATGGAAAATCATCCAATAAAAGGGTGACACATGTAGCCAATCTCATTTTGCTTTTAAAACATTTTTAGATTTTCAGTCAATTCTCTTTATAAAAGTCATATTTTTTCGAATATTATAAGGAAATATTGTTATAGAGAACATATATAATAACATAACATGAAAATAGATTCCGGAAAAACTTGACTTTTATAGTAAAATATTATTATATAAAGATATAGTTATAGAGAGATCTGACTGTACTTTAAGTATTGAATAGGTACAGACTCAGTTGATGTGATTATACAAAAATACGTGAGGTATAGACTATGTGTCAAAATACAAATACGTGATGTGTTATTTATATATTTGGCCTTAGATTTTAAAATAGGGGTAGTTGGAGTCTGACATGGTCATGGGCGGCCTCATTTGTCCAATTACTATATTTGCCCAGTACTTTGTCACTTAAACTAAAAATAATCAGTGAATATATAATATATACATAATTATATATAATTAATATATAATTTATGTATATAATTAAAAAAAAAAATAATTAATATAATCGGCTATATGTGTAAAGATTCCTTTTTCTTTTCCAAATGATAAGCACCGCCCACCATCTTCTATGGGAGCGTTGAACCACGTATCTCTTACAAATATGAAACTTCTTAGGTCAAAACTCAAAATTCATCTTTAAATACTTTTACTTTTAAAATTACGTTTGAATTCACACAATACAATTTGTTCTTGGCTTCTTTCAAATTACCCTCCGGTTCTAGGAAGGTGATAGGCTACAACTTGTAGCCTCCCTTGGACCATTTCTTTTATACTCGTTCTTGCCAGATTTGCTTGCATCAGTCTCTATTTTGGAAACCAGCTAGGAAAATAAGAGAACCTAGGAGCAGGAAAAATGGAAAATGTATTATTTTCATTCGGTAGAATGCTCTAAATGGTACCTATACTTGTCCCACTTTGTCATGTCGGTTCTCCTACTTCACTTGTTCTCATCCACACACTTTAACTTGATCTAAGCCTATTATTTAAACACCTCTGACCGTTGACCAAATACATGTAACAAAATAATGGTTGAGTTGGACAAAATGAGTGTAATTCACGCGGATAATGAGCATGAATACGAACATTTTAAATCAGAAATAATTAAAATAAGAAGAATGAATTATTAAAATAAGAATGAAAATAAAATAAGTAAAAAAAAAAAGAAAAAAGCAAAAGAGATGTCTCTTTTTTGTTTTTCCCTTGATTATATCCCAATCAGCTATTTTTAAATAAGATTGATCTCAAATACAAATAAAATTGTTATCCAGATTGCAAAAATCTGAGGCTATGATGATAATTTTTTCTTCTATCTCCAATTTTTTGCCTTGTCTTCAATATTATAGATCTGAGCCTCAATTGGAAGGTTATTCTCTTAAATGCAAATCTACAGGCTCTTTTCCGTTAAATTTTGAAATTCGAAGGTGAAAACCAATAGCCCTTGTTCGGCCATTGATTTTCCTCTATTTTCAATCTCTGTTCGGCCATTGATTTTCCTCCATTTTCAATCATTGCTCCACCACTGATTTTCCTCCATTTCCAAAAAAAAAAAAAAAAAAAAAAAAAAAAAAAAAAAAAAAAAAACAGCCCTTGTTTATCACAAAAGCATA
The DNA here is from genome assembly GCA_005239505.1 of Nicotiana paniculata. Classification (NCBI taxonomy): domain Eukaryota; kingdom Viridiplantae; phylum Streptophyta; class Magnoliopsida; order Solanales; family Solanaceae; genus Nicotiana; species Nicotiana paniculata. The sequence goes on along the minus strand of ML330593.1, from coordinate 60,447 downwards.
AGTAGACATGATTTAAGTGGGCTTTGAACATAAATATCCCGGCAACGATGACGGACAAGAGAAGAGAGACGGAAGTGGTTCATACTTTCTAAGCCCTAACTAAGCGAGTAAGTGTAAAATGAGGGAAAATTTTGGATTTGGGAGGGATAATAATCATTTCCTGTTTTATTTTTCTATGCGGCCATAATAAATGACTTGGAGCCTACGTGGTTTAATTTTCTTGACGTGGCATCCTACGTGTAAGAGACTGTATTACACGCACTAGCGACCTCGTATCATAAGCGTTTATTATACTCGATTTGAAGGAGTGTAACTGTTCAATTGATTAATTATTAAATTTAAGAACCGACATAACAAAGTGAGACAAGTATAAGTATCATTTTGCCTTTTCATTCCTTTGTTTCATATCGATGGAAAACAAGGAAAGAAAATTAATATTTGACTTTTCTTTCTCATGAATTCAGATTAGATTCAAGAAGAAAATAAATTTTGTTTCTATTATTTCCTTTTCTATTTTCCAGCAAAAAAATACTAGAAAAACTTAAGATCATATTCATCGCACACGTAATCTCAATGTATAGCCAGGCTATTATATATTATAGCCTGTTCGGCCAAATTTTATTTTGGGCCAAAAATACTTTTGGCCAAAAATTGAGGTGTTCGACCAAGCTTTTAGAAGAAAAAAAGTGTTTTGGAGGAGCGATTTTTAAGAAGCATAAAAATGTAACTTCTCTCCAAAAAACACTTTTATGAGAAATATTTTTGAAAAAAATACACTTGAAAGTAATTTTCAAAGCTTGACCAAATATTAATTACTGCTTAAAAGCGTTTATCAAATTATTTAACCAAACACAAACCGATTCTCACAGAAAGTACTTTTTTGGAAAACACTTTAGAAAAAAACACTTCTCAAAGTAAACAGATTTTAGAAGCTTGTCCAAACAAGCACCTGATATACTTCTGCCTTTGCAAGCCTAAAATTAGACAAAAGCTCTAATGGTAATTTAAATTGGCATTTAACAGTAGCAGCTCTTGTTTCTCCTGTGTCCTAGCCATTAGATCAAGGGTCCAAAGTACAAGACAGGAAAGCCAGTAATAAAATTCAAATGCATTTTCGACTTTGTCTACCTTAATTGGTCATTAACCAAATTAGCAGAATAAGGTACTTATCAAATGGCGAAATCAACTACTAATACAGTTAGAACTAAAACATACTGCATGCATACTGTGCAACAAAATATCAAATCCTGCTGTAACCTAACAAATTGACATTAACAAATACAGTCCTTAGAGGTAGCTACACTGCCTCCAAGTCTAAGTGCATCTTCGTCCTGTCACCAACACTGAAACTTGCTTGATTTTCATGGTTTCCAGCCTTGAATAATGTTTAACACTCTGAGTTTAAGCACGGCCTCCATATTCCTAATCTCTGCGACATCTTCTTTTATCAATTTTGCTGCACTGGATTCCCCCCTGCTGCTGCTAACTCTTCTAACTCTTGCAATGCTGCCAGAGCAATTGCTGGCGATTCAGCATTCAAGCATGGCTTCAGCGCATTCGCTGCTTCCTTGATTCTTGATTGCTGCCAATGTTTTCCAAATGGATTATATCAACACAGTGGTACAAGAGAGGATTAAATCAAAATACTACTTGTCTGACAGAGACTTACCATGTGTTCAAGTTTGCCCTTTAGTTCTTCATAGGCCACCACCAACTTAGGGTCCGAAACTGCAGGGGATGTCACATTCTAGGAAACAGGATATTTGCACAGATTAAATTGGGAATAATTCAAATATGTGAAAATAGTTTGCACAAAACTCCAACACGGCAGATCTATCATTGCCATTTTCCATTCCAAGCCAAAGAAAGAATAACAAAGTCGAAAGAAGACTTTCCATATACAGAGGCAATTTCCTATTGGTTCAAGACCACTCTCTCAAACAGCAACAAAATATTCTTTTTTTATTTATTGGTAAGCATCATCATCATCTCTTCTTTGTTTATTATATCTCACAGATTCCAAATCAACAAATATATGTTCTGCTCATTTTGCTTGAGGTATAGAATTCATGCCATCCTCCTATCATCACCCACTAACAAATTCAAATAAAGAACCGCGAGGTCATCTTATCTTCCCCAGGAAAACAAATAAACACATGTTTGACACTTAAGCTTTCACATGTACAAAAACGGGAACACCGGAATAAAACAGCAGAGAGACAATGAGTTGCAACAGTTTCAAACATAAAATAAACAAAAGTTACACACCCCGGAGAGAGGCTCAATAAGATAAGTTAATCGGAGTTCGCGGAAGGAGGTCCCACCATTTACTTGACTCTTAGAACCTCTATTGATTTTGGACAACGGGGATCAACTTCCAGGACAGGAAAGGGCGATCCATCTATTTATTTGACTGAACCTAGTTCGCGAGAAAGAGCCCTAGGGTTCCAAACCAGAAAAATGATGTTGGGAGCAAAGGAAAAGAATGCGCTGGAAGCTTAAAACCAGAAGACAAGCTAGGAAATTCAATCATCCAGAGACCAACTTTCCTCGTATAATATATTTCCTAGCTTCAGTTAATTTAAATTTTTTTATTGCCAAATTAGACGCAATTTCCTTTGAAGCATTTAAGTAATATATAAGTTAGTTTTTTAAAATCAACCGTCCCCTATCTTCTATTTCTCACCCAGGCTAATTGTCTCTTCCTCATTCCCGAGCTCTTCTGAGAACCAAAAAACCAGTGACCCAGCCAATACCAAGCACCAGTAAAAATGAGAACATACATGAAGGTGAATTCTCATCTAGAATGGATACTTGCTACCTATATTTTGAAGATCATGAATTAGTTACTATTTGTATCTTGAATTATCATTTTCCACTAAAAGTTAGGTCACTGTACTTCTCCTCTAGGGAGCCTCACATATTAACTTTGTACAACTTTTTCGTTCCTCATGCTCGTTAATTATACTTGTATACTAATCACAACCTATAAGAAGGGGAACCTTGGAGCAATGGTAAAGTTGTCTCGGTAAACTTAGCTACTAATGCATATACGAGAAGCATCACGGTAGACTATCTACATCACACTCCTTTGGGTGCAGCTCTCCCTGGACCCTGCGTGAACACGGAATACTTCGTGCACTGAGCTGCCCCTTTTTACTAATCACAACCTATACATGTCTAAAAAACAGATTATGCCCAATTACATTTCCTTTTATGGTTCATCTAGTTTCTCTACTGATCAAGCTAAAAAAAACATGATCCCAAGCTAAAGAAAACATGATCATATTTCCATAATTTCCTCACTCCCACTAATTGTATTTGTGTACTAATTACCACCTATATATATTAAAAAATGGACGACGATTAATATCTTTTCTTTTATAAGGGATAATAAATAATAACTTCGATCTTTTACCTTAATGGCTTAATCTATGGAAAAAGTGAGAATCGTAATATGGTCGATAAAGGAAAGAAAAAACTAACTTAGCATCCGTAGTATTATTATGCAACCACCAAACTTCCCATATTTTTATGGAAAGATGCATACATACCAAAAGATAACTCATGTATTATTAAAAAACAAATAAAAAGTTCGTATGAATTTAAGAAGATAAACATTGTTTTGTTTAAAATTTCAGCCACACCTTTTTTTAGAAAAAACTCTTACATAGGAAATGACTACATATTTGTATGAGAAATGACTTTCTTACACTTTAAAAAACATGTAAGCTACTTGGATTTTGATATAACAACATTTATAGTACAAGAATTTCTCATTTTTATTTTAGTCTGCTTACTTATTATTCCGCTTCAATTAGCTTAAATTTATTTACTTAGCTAATAAAATTATGTTATATTTACTAAGTTAGAAGAAAAAAATAGGGATAACATAATTATATTTATGTAGGATGTACGTGTAAGATTTTAAAATACAGGGTGTATCTGCAATTGAGTCATATTATAGGGGGCGCTAAGTGTAATTTACCCTATAAATAAAGCCTATATCAGTGGCAAATTTTTAACACTTACATTTTCCAACCCAGAATCAACAAACATCACCCTTCGTCTAATATGCTTTTCCAGCTGGTTTAGGGCGGAGGTTGGGTGCAATCACCACTAACGAATAATGAGACATTAAATAAAGCAAGTGAATACCAAAGTACTTAGTTGTTATACCTTTCTAGGTCGACCCAGAGGTTTTCCAGAAAGCTTCCTGGGTCTCTTAACAGTAGGAGCAGCGGCTGCAGCGCCGTAAGGTTTAGGAGGCCGTCCACGTCGCTTTCCGAGGGGAGGCAGAGCCCCATTATTTGTGACGCCGCCACCACCAACAGTATTAGGCAAGTTCTCAGTATCAAAAGCAGCAGCAATAGGCACATCTGTAACACCCACAGTAGCAGCAGGATGTCCACTAGACCTTGGTGGTCGTCCCCGTCGTTTAGGTGTCGTTATGGTCCCACCAGCTTGAACATTGGTCACATCGGCACCAACAGAAGGAATATTTGCGACATTGGCACCGCCATTGGCAGCAGCAACAGCCACATTCTTCCTGGGTCGACCTCGTCGTGCAGGAACAGAATTTTTCCTGGGCCGACCTCGTCGTCCAGTACCCATAGCTGATCCAGGAGCAGCATTAACTGTCGCACTCTTAGGAGGACGACCAGGTCTCCTCTTACTACCACCGCTCTGGTCCGGTAATTTGGGGTCCACCGGTTTAACCACAGTGGAACCATCCTTACGGGGACGACCTGGTCGTCTCTTCGCCGTACTCTCTTCAGCTCCCGGTGTCAGGGCTAGCCCAACAGCAGGATTCTGAACTCCAACAGGCCCATCAGCAAGCCCGAGAGAAACAAACACGGATTCGGCGCCAAGGCCCGCATAATTTTGGCCTTCAGGAGCAGCATAGGCCTGCGTCTGTGGCTGGGTCTGATACTGTTGCTGAGGTTGGAGTAATGGGTCGGGCTGGAACTGTTGTTGAGGCAAGTACTGGGGCTGTTGCTGGATGAATTGGGTCTGGGGTTGGAATTGAGGTTGAAACTGGGCTGCTTGCTGCTGTTGGGCTTGAAGTTGGGCTTGAAGCTGGGCTTGAAGTTGAGCTTGGAATTGGTCTTGAAATTGAACTTGAGCTTGGACTTGAGGCTGAGCATGAGGTTGGGCCTCAGGCTTGAGCTTAGGAGGACGACCAGGTTTCCTTTTAGTAAGAGAAGAAACATCAGTACCAACACCGTTGGAATCGACGTCGGCGGAAGGAGGCGGAGGAGCAGATCCAGGTGGTCCGGCGAGCATGTAAGAGTGTTTGACCATAGCAAGGTAACCACTGTTCTTCAAACGCTTAAGATGGTGAGTCAACAAGGCCGAGTGATTCGGTGGAAGATTTGTGTAGACTCGATCGATGTACTTAGCTATGGCTATCCTGCTTGACCCATCCCTCTCCTTTAACGCCGTTATCGCCGCCGTTATCATCTGTCATAGTTGGAAAGAAGAAAAAAAATCAATCCTTTAGTCAAAAAAGAAAGAAAAAGAAAAAGAAAACCAAACTCACAAAATTTCTTCGTATCGTACCTCAGCATAAGGCGGGTGGGTAGTCGAAAAGGAAGGGGTAGGGGGAGGGGGTTGAGGAGGGGTAGGGGTAGGGGTAGGAGCATGGTTTACAAGTTGAGCTGAGTTAAACGTCGGTGGTTCGGTGGTCGTCGGTAGATCCATGGATGGGTCCATAAGGGCATGTATGTAATTCACAAATAAGCTTTGTGAAGATACAGAAATGGTGAAATTCAGAGGGGAGAAATCCAAGAAAAGAAAGTGAGTGAGTGTATAGTGTAGAGAGAGAAAAATAAAAGGGTTAGATGGGTATTTGGGGGAGAAAGAGATTTGGATTGGACCGTTGGAGGAGCGGATGCGTACAATCACAGCCAAAAACCTAAGGGGGTAAGATCGGATTTAAGATGACAATTTTTGCGGATTTAAGTTTTTAATAAAGCATTTGTGTGACCTGTGTCCTTATCTGCACCCCCTTTTTAAATTATGTTTGCATCTGTTATTTTCTGTATTTTCGTTTTCACCCCTCCTGACTTTTTATTGTCTTTTTGGACCACTAACTCAAATTTTCTCTTCATTTTGCTTTCAAATATTTTTTCTAAAATATAAATGCGTAGACAAGTGGATTGTCCTCAAGGTAAATGAATGTAGGCTTTACTAATGGAAATTTGCATACGCTTTCGAGTTACGACTGTAATGACAACTTTTATTAATGTGTTTCTCTTGAATTGCGAAAATGTATTACCATCTAATAAAAATTATCTAATTCTTTAACTTGAATATATTTATAGTAAAATTTTGACTTTGACTTTGACTTTGATACCCTAATGGTGCTGGGAGCAGGAAAAAAAGGAGGGTGTTATGAGGAGGAGGGATGAAGAGAAAAGGATGGAAATGATGGATAATTGTAGGATCCACAAGTTGCTTTTGTATTGTATTCATTCCGTTTCTGTTTATCTCAACTCATTTGACTGGACACGCAGTTTACAAAAAAAAAAAAACTTTTAAATTTGTGGTATAAAATGAAGCATATATATATTGTGTAGTCATAAATGATTGCATAAATGATTTCCGTGGGAAGGAAGATGAATAAAATGCTTTACCGGGAATGCTAACTATCTGAGTATACACAAAATTTAAGACCTGCTTTCAAGTATATATTATTTAAACTAGGAATACTTGTTATTAGGTGTAGTTCTTATTCTGAAATTATTTTGCAAGCAAATGAAAATATTTATTTGTTATCTTTGTTTAAAAAATATCTTGCTTAATAAAAACATTTTCATTTGTTTGCAAATGATGTCCGGAGAAGTTTAACCAAGTCATTGCACAAAGGGACAGCTCTGTGATCACAACAAATCACAAGGTTTATAAATCCAATTTGTTTCCCACCTCTTAATTAGTTAACATGTCTATCTCCATTATCATTGTATATGGATACTACTGTAAGAAGATTACATCATATTATAAAGACTATTTATTTAAGAAAATAAATAAAAATAAGTCGAAGAATAATTTAAGTCTGTAAAGACTGATATACCCCGAAACAATATTAGTTAGTAAATATTATGCCGAAAGTATCAAAAGGTACCATAATGGAGCTATCAGGTGGACAAGAAATCGAAGTAGAATATTACTATATAGTATCATTTTGTAGAAACTTTTAAAACCTCAACCCTTATCTAACAGCAAGCAAGTGTGTATGCGATTAAAATCGGGTTCACCTGATTTTACTGATTGACCGAGACCAGAGAGATGTATCGAAAATCGGTCCCGTAATAGATCAGACCGAGGCACGAGGACAAGGTACCGAGTTCGGAATTCGAGGTACCTGTCGAGATTGAGACTATTAAGAATCAAGACCAAACAAGGTAGACATCGAGCAAGACCGAAGATTACGTAATAACAGAAGGCGAGATATATGTGACTGGTCGACAATCATGGCGGAAATCTCGGAACAGATCAAATCAAGAGCGGTTTGTTTAGCTAATCATGGGATTTCCTTCTGTAATTAGAGTTGTTCCATAAGTAGAATTCTTTTACCATATAAAGGGGAGTTCTAATCATTTGTAACCCACATTATTCATACATATCAAAGCAATATAACTCTCTCGCTCGCTTATACTCTCTTATTCATCAGTTTACTTTTTGTTTCATTACTTTAGCATTAGTTAGTTCGAGGGCACTCTAGCTCGAAGGCTGAATTGCATTCTAACACTGATTTGATCTACTTTATTATTAATTTTTGTTATTAATCTTCGTATTTATTAATTGCTATTAGGTGAAATCACGTGTCTTTAAAACCACATTATAAATTTAATTATTATCCGATTTTAAGGGTAAAGAGTTTGGCGCCCATCGCGGGGCTAAGGATAATAGTGATTGCTTAATACTGATTCCGATAACACACACTGCTTTACGCTTGTTCTCGTAAGTGTTTTTGATTTCAGGATAAATATGTCAAACTCACAAGTAGCACCCACACATGGTGACAACATCCTCGGATTTCACGTGGAAAACGACAATATAGCCGCCCGAGGGATCAAAGTGCCTCAGGATGACCTCGAGGGAGTACCAATTGCAAATCCCGTCGATGTCAGTTCACATGTCGCCCTAAATGCAAATCTGGGCGTTGCTCCCCAAGGTAGCGTACGCAGGAAAGTTCGATAAGGTGGTTAAGGTGCACAAGGCAGAGAAGATGGTGGAGTCATCCTTCAGCTGATATTTGAAATGTTACAGGCTCAACAAGTTGCTATAGCGCAACTGCAAAATCAAAATCATGCACCGAATGGGTTCGAACCCGAGCCCTCACTAGAAACTGTTCACAGGATCGAGCGTGTACCGGAGAGATCGAACGCCAAGGAATGGGGGACTGACCTCGCCATTATGAAAATCTTGAAGATCTCACCAAGCGAATCAAATCAGGGGAAAAGAAGATCGAGGCTAATGAAAAAAATAGAAACATACAACTCCTGAGTTGACCGAATACCAGGGGCACCACCAATTCTGAAGGGTTTGGATTCGAAGAAATTCGTACAGAAGCCTTTCCCCCAAGTGCGGATCCGAAGCCCATCCCGAAAAAATTCCGCATGCTAGAAATTCACAAGTATAATGGGAACCCCGACCCTAATGATCATGTCACTTCTTATACATGCGCGATAAAGGGGAATGACTTAGAGGATGACGAGATTGAGTCAGTTCTGCTGAAAAAATTTAGAGAAACTTTATCGAAGGGGCGATGATATGGTACCACAATTTGCCATCCAATTCCATCGATTCATTCGCCATGCTAGCAGATTCCTTTGTCAAGGCTCACACCCGAAGCAATAAAGGTCGCGACTAGGAAGTCAGACCTCTTCAAAGTGAAACAAAAAGACAACAAAATGTTAAGGGAATTCTTATCTCGGTTCCAGATGGAACGCATGGACCTACCCTTGGTCACAAATGATTGGGTTGTTCAAGCCTTTACTCAAGGTTTGAACGAACGAAGTTCGGTAGTATCACGACAGCTAAAGGAGAATTTAATTTAATATCCAGTGGCGACTTGGGCGGATGTGCATAATCGGTACCAGTCAAAGATCAGGGTCGAGGACGATCAGTTGTGGACCCTTTCCGGTTCCGTTTATCCAAACAGGCCCGTTGGCATAATTCAAAGGGACATCGATAAAAAACCCCGATCGAACAGAGATTGGTACCAACCGTACGACAGAAATTGTAGGAACAACGGCCCTATGCGTAACCCCATTCAAAATGACCGAAGGAATGATCGAGGGCAGAGCTCCCGAGGGCTCATGGGTAAGAGTTTCTTCGATAAACATGTCGAGCCCACAGAAGCACCACGATTATCAGAATACAACTTCAGCATCGACGCATCGGGTATTGTATCAGCCATTGGGTGAATCAAGGATACTATATGGCCTAGACCCCAACAGACCGATCCGACACAAAGGAACCCTAATCAAATATGCAAGTACCATGGTACCCATGGTCATAGAACCGAAGACTGCAGACAGCTAAGGGAGGAGGTGGCCCGTCTATTCAACTAGGGTCATCTTCGAGAATTCCTGAGCGACCGAGCCAAAAATCACTTTAGAGACAGGGACGCAAACAGGAAGAACGAGCAGGAAGAAGCACACCATGTGATTCATATGGTCGTTGGTGGGGTCGACATTCCGCAAGAACCCGTGTTCAAACGCACCAAGGTGTCGATCACCAGGGAAAAGAAAAATCAAGGCTATATTCCAGAAGGGACCTTGTCTTTCAATGACGAAGAAGTAGAAGGGATCTCACAACCCCACAATGATACACTGGTAATCTTTATTCTTATGAATAAAATTTAGGTTAAACGTTTTTTAATTGATCCAGGAAGCTCAACCAATATTATTCGATCGATGGTCGTGGAGCAACTCGGCCTACAGGATCAGATTGTGCCAGCGGCTCGGGTTCTCAATGGCTTCAACATGGCGAGTGAAACTACCAAAGGTGAAATCCAGTCAACGTAGCCGGGACCATTCAGGAATCAAAGTTTCATGTGATCGAGGGAGATATGAGATACAATGCCCTGCTTGGAAGACCCTGGATTCATAACATGAACCCTTCCCCAAATTCTGAAATTCCCAACACCAGATGGAGTAAAAATGGTGTATGGGGAAAAACATGCTGCCAAAGAGATGTTCGCGGTCGATGAAGTAATACCGGTATTGGCGCTTTCATCAATAAAGGGATCAGAGTCAAAAGGAAAGCAAGAGGCCATAGAGCAACTACAGGTATCAGCCTCGACCCAATCGGAGGAACAAGGGGCGAACGAGGATGACGAACATTGGATCCCCCGGTCTTTCATAATTCCCGATGACTCTGATACTACAAAATCAATGGTCGAAGAGCTGGAATAAGTCGTACATGCCCGAATGAAAGGTATACCTGGGTACGAGTTTAATCCCCGAGAATATGAATTCCTTATTCCTTATAGACAATATGAATTGCTTTGCTTGGTCCCATCTAGATATGACAGGGATCCCATCTAGTAAAACATGCATTCATCAAGGACGAGGTAACCAAACTTCCCAAAATAGGATTCATTCGGGAATTAAAGTATCCCGAATGGTTAGCAAACGTAGTTGTAGTCCCTAAGAAGGGAAATAAACTTAGAATGTGCGTAGACTATAAAGATTTAAACAAAGCATGCCCTAAAGATTTCTTTCCTTTGCTGTATATCGATCGCATGATCGATGCCACGACCGACCACGATAGTTTTCTTGATGCCTACTCCGGGTACAATCAAATACAAATGAACCCGGAGGATCGGGAAAATATTGTTATAATGTAATGTTATTACAAATGTTGGTGCTACCTATCAACGCCTAGTAAATCGAATGTTCGAAGAACAAATAAGTAAATCAATGGAAGTTTATATTGACGGCATGCTAGTTAAGTCCCTACGAGTAGAGGTTTGAAACATTTGTAGGATACATTCGACATACTAAGAAAATACAACATGAAGCTCAACCCGGAGAAGTGCGCATTCGGGGTCGGCTCGGGCAATTTCCTCTGCTTCATGATATCGAATCGGGGAATTGAGATCAACCCCGATAAAATCAAGGCCATCGAAGATATCACGGTCGTGGATAATTTCAAGGTCGTCCAAAGGTTAATAGGGCATATAGCCGCCCTAGGTCGATTCATTTCGAGGTCCTCAGATAGAAGACACCGATTCTTCTCACTACTTAAGAAGAAGAGAAATTTTGCGTGGACCCCGGAATGACAACAAGCCTTGGAAGAACTAAAACGATATCTTTCGAGCCCGCCTACTTCATACCCCGAAGGTGGACGAGAAACTCTACCTATAATTAGCGGTCTCAGAGATAGCGATAAGTGGGGTCCTAGTTCGAGAAGAATAAGGTACGCAATTCCCTATTTATTATGCTAGTCAAACCCTAGGTGAGGCCGAGACCCGATACCCACACTTAGAAAAATTAGCGCTTGCTTTAAGCGCCTCTAGGAAATTAAAACCATATTTTTAGTGTCATCCCAATTTGTGTTGTGACTACATATCCCCTTCATAATATTCTGCACAAACCCAAACTTTCAGGTCGATTGGCCAAATAGGTCGTCGAGATTAGCGGGTACGATATCGAGTATCAACCCCGAACGGCCATCAAGTCTCAAATCTTGGCAGACTTTGTGGCTGACTTCACGGCAGTCCTCGTACCCGAGGTCGAAAAGGAGCTATTACTAAAATCAGGTACATCATTGAGGGTGTGGACCTTCTTCACATACGGCGCTTCGAACGTGAAGGGGTCCGGGCTAGGCAACATTTTGAAGCCGCCCACAGGTGATACAATTAAACAGTGTATCAAAACTTCAAAATTAACTAACAATGAGGCCGAGTATGAGGCCATGATTGCAGGTCTCGAGCTAGCTAAGAGTTTGGGAGCTAAGGTCATCGAGGCCAAATGTGACTCCCTACTTGTGGTAAACCAAGTCAACAGAACTTTCGAGGTTCGAGAAGATCGAATGCAGAGGTACTTGGACAAACTATAGGTGGTTCTACATCGATTTAAATAGTGGACCCTACAACACGTACCTCGAGAATAAAACAACGAGGCCGATGCCCTCGCAAAGTTGAGGTCATCGGTCGAAGACGACGAACTTAACTCGGGGACTGTCGTTCAACTTTCGAGGTCAGTAACCAAAGAAGGCCACTCTGAAATAAACTCCACAAGTCTGACCTGGGATTGGAGGAATAGGTATATAGAATACCTAAAAAAGGGGAAGCTTCTGTCGGATCCTAAGGAATGGAAGACTATACGCACGAAGGCTGCACGGTTCAGATTAGCCGAGGATGGAACACTATATAAGAGAATGTTCGATGGACCGTTGGCGATATGTTTGGGACCAGTAGACATCAACTACGTCCTACGGGAAATTCACGAAGGCACTTGCGAAAATCATTCCAGTGCCGAGTCATTGATTCAAGAAATCATCCGAGCAGGATACTATTGGGCCAATATGGAAAAGGATACAAAAGAGTTTGTTCGAAAGTGCTACAAATGTCAAAAGTATGCGCCAATGATTCACCAGCCCGGAAAGAAACTCCACTCAGTCTTATCCCCATGGTCGTTCATGAAATGGGGAATGGACATCGTCGACCCTCTCCCATCGGGCCCAGGTAAAGCTCAATTCATTTTGTTTATGACTGACTATTTTTTTAAGTGGGTTGAAACACAGGCCTTCAAAAAAGTCAGAGAAAAAGAAATCATAGACTTTATTTGGGACCACATTATATGTCGATTCAGGATGCCTGCCAAGATCGTATACGACAATGAGAAGCAATTCGTCGGCAACAAAGTGACAAAATTTCTCGAAGACCACAAGATTAAAAGGATTTTATCAAGGCCATATCAACCTAGTGGGAATGGAAAAGTCGAATCGACAAGCAAGACCATCATTCAAAATCTAAAGAAAAGATTGACCAACGGTAAAGGAAAATGGAGAGAGATATTGCCCGAGGTCCTTTGGGCGTGTCGTACAATGTCGAAATCCAGTATGGGGGATACACTGTTCTCTTTATTCTATGCTGCCAAAGCTATGATCTCGGTCAAAGTGGGGGAACCTAGCCCCAGGTTTCGGTATGCAACGGAAGAGTCAAATCACGAGACTATGAATACAAGCCTCGAATTGTTAGATGAAAGACGAGAAGCTGCTCTCATTCTAATGGCCGCACAGGAACAACGGATCGAAAGGTATTACAACCGAAGAGCCAATCTTCGACACTTTAAAACCGGTGACTTAGTTCTGAGAAAAATCACCCTCAACACCTGAAACCCGAACGGAGGAAAACTTGGCCCAAACTGGGAGGGACCATATCAGGTCCTCGATATCATCGGAAAAGGATCCTACAAACTTGGCACGATGAACGTCGAGCAATTACCAAACAATTGGAACATATCACTCCTCAAACGATATTATTGCTAAGGTACGGCCTTCTCCATTTTCATTTATATTTTATATTAACCAATTGCAGGTGTTCGATCGAATACATTGAGGTATTCTTCAACACAAAGTCCTTATGTTTGAAAGCACGTGCACTCTTTTTCCCTTAGACCAATTTTTGTCCCAAATGAGTTTTTTCGGTGAGGTTTTTAATGAGGCAACCATTGTTCGTGCTAACTTAGAGAAATTAAATAGTATCCGAGGCTTCTTTACAATCAACCTCGAATACTGGGGGCATCGGCCTCGAATGTCAACTTTGTTACAATGAAAGTACGTCGCGTCAACAAGGTCTCGATAGGTAAATTTTGTAAGGGCTAAACGGCCGAGTGAACCATGCCATTGTAGATTACTAGAGCCCTAACATTAAACTTGTACGCATGTATAATTGTAACGACCTGACCAGTCCTTTTGAGCTACGTCGTTCAGCGGTTCGAGTCCATGAGCAGCTTCATTTCAGGTGATATGACTTATAGGTGTGGTCGGAATTGAATTTCGGGAAGTTTAGAGTCGATTTGGAAAGAAAATTCTTATTTCGAATCCTTAAGTTGGAAGAATCAACTAAGATTGGATTTTGAGTAAACGACCTCAGAATCAGGATTTGAAGGTTCCAGCAAGTTTGTATGATGATTTCAGACTTGGGCGTATGTTCGGATCGAGTTTTGGATGACCCGAGAGCGTTTTGGCGCATATTGTAGAAGTCAGCATTTTAGAAGAAATTTCATAAGTCTGGGCTGAAGTGCATTTCAGTGATATTGATGTCTGTTTGGGATTCCGAGTCTGGGAATAGATCCATATGGTGATTCTAGAGTTGGGAGCGCGATTGGAAGTGAATTCGGAGGTCCGTAGGTTATTTCGAAGCCGTTTGGCTAAAGATAGAAATTTGAAGGTTTTTAAGAAATCCGACCGGAAGTGGAAATTTTGATATCGGGGTCGGGATGCGTTTCCGAAAGTTGGAGCAGGTCAGTAATGTTGAATGTGACTTGTGTGCAAAATGGGGTGAATCGGACATGATTTGATAGGTTTCGGCATCGAATGTAGAAGTTGGAGATTTCAAATTTCATAAAGATTGAATTGTGATGCGATCCATTGTTTCAATGTTATTTGAGGCCTCGGGCAGGTCCACATTATGTTTTGGAATAGGTTGGTGCAATTGGACGGGGTCCCGGGGGCTTCGGATGGATTTCGGGTGGTTGACGGATCAAATTTGGAGTTGAGAGAAAGCTGAGGCTGCTGTCATCTGGTGTGACCGCACCTACGAGGTTTTGGACGCAGGTGCGGCTAAGATGTCGCAGAAGCGAAAAAGGATGGCTTGGCTGGGGGCCGTAGGTGCGAGGTTATTTCCGCACCTGTGAAGGCGCAGATGCGGACGAGGGAGCGCATGTGCAGAGCCGACTAGGGAATGAGGAAGCCGCAGGTGAGAGAGTTTGGTCGCATCTGCGAGCTCGCAGGTGCGGGCGTAGTAACCGCAGGTGCGGAAGGACTGGAGGCAGTGAAGTGTTTTAATAGACGGGTTTTGGACATTTCTTCTCATTTTCTCTTGTTTGGGCGATTCTTGGAGGGCTTCAAGAGGGGATTTCCGTCATCTATGTCAAGGTAAGTTGTTTCTACTCATTCCAAGTTAAATACAAGGTTTATACATGGGTTTAAACATGAAAAATTGTGGAAAAGTTGGAAATTTTGAAGAAAAACCTAGACTATGCATTCTTGGATTTTGACCACGAATTTGAGCATGAAATTAAAGTAAATTGTATATTTGAGTTAGTAAGGCTATGGGTAATCATTATCTTCGAAAAGTTTCAAAATTCGGGCACGTGAGCCCGAGGATAATTTTGTCAACTTTCCGAGCGGAGTTAGGGATTTATATAAATTAAATTTTTATAAGTATTAGAGTATATTGTCATTGGTTTGCCCGTTATTTAGATAGTTTTGGGGTGTTATGCATCAATTTGAGTCGTCGGAGGGGCTTGGAGGCCGGTTATGAATCTTCGAGCGAGGTAAGTCTCCTTTCTAACCTTGTGAGGGGGAATTGTCCCCATAGGTGAACTAATTAAATATGTGCTACTATTTTTGGGGGCTACGTATGCACGAAGTTACGAGGGTCCGTGCACAGCTACTATTATGCTTATGTCGGGTAGTCTAGGACCCAAAAACATGTTTTATTTGCCGTACTTGTAACTTTACTGATGAAATCAAAATGTTTTAACCTTATCGAACTTGCAAATGAATTTTGAGAAAAGATTTAAATACTATCCTTGTGACCATTAAA
Source organism: Nicotiana paniculata (assembly GCA_005239505.1). NCBI lineage: Eukaryota > Viridiplantae > Streptophyta > Magnoliopsida > Solanales > Solanaceae > Nicotiana > Nicotiana paniculata. Next base: position 44,654 of record ML330593.1, on the reverse strand, counting down.
AAGAGAAATTGTCATTTTCTAGAGTAATTGTTTTCCCGGTATAGTCGGGGTGGATTATTTGCATGCGTATGCTTATGTGTGACCGCTTCACAACTTATATTCCGCAAGCGGGGTGATTTCTTACACTACTCTCATGGGAGCGGGTCGTACGCCACGGCGGGTTAATAGATGCATCTATGGTTCGCGCCATTCGACCCTTCGACAGTGCACAATTTACATTTATGTTGGTTCGGGCCATTCGACGGCATTCCCTGCGCATGTTATAACTGGACACCATCTGTGATTTGAAATGTTTTATTGTCTTAAGATATGAGTGGTTAACTGAGAAGACGAAACTGAGATTTATAATTTATGAAAGAAGTTGTCCTTTCCTGCTGTTATATGTTATTCGATAGTACCATCCATGTTTGACATCACACTTGATTATATTAATTTGACCTCTCGTAATTGTCAAAGTCGACCTCTCGTCACTACCTCTTTGAGGTTAGGCGGGATATTTACTGAGTACACGTTGTTTTCGTACTTATGCTACACTTGATGTGCATTTTTATTGCACATGTACATTCATAGCTAGTGGCCCTGCTTGACACAGTGATGTGGCTGACCTGGAGACTTAGACGAGCTGCACCATCGGGAGACGACCCGCAGCCGGCAGAGCCTTCCTCAGATGTATTGTATTTTATTTTAAATTCCTTGTCCAGTTTGTATTCTGGACAAGTATTGCAGTACATGTATAATTCCTAGAAAATTTGCTCATGCACTTGTAACACCGGGTTCTGGGATAATTATGGGATTTATTCACTATTTAAATTTGTTAAGATACTATTGTTTACTCAGTGGAAGTTCGCTAATTATCATTTAAGAAAATGAAAAAGGAATGACTTCGAGAATTTTTAAATAAAGATTTAATTTATTTATAAAGTGTTGGCTTGCCTGACAGTGAGGTCCGGCACCATCACGACCTTAATGGATTTTGGGTAGTGAAAACGTGGTATCAGAGCACTAGGTTCCCTTAGGTCTCACGAGTCATGAGCAAGCGTAGTAGAGTCTTGCGGATCGGTACGGAGACGTCTGTACTTATCTTCGAGAGGCTACAGGGCTATTATGAGTACTTCCCTTCTTGATTCCTCATCGTGCGGTTTGATTCCTTTGAGGCTTATGCCTACCTTCCTTCTTACTCAATCTTACACGTCGCGAAACGCTTGCTACGAATCGGGAATTTGAGGAATGGTAATGGTACTATAGATATGGTGCGTGATGTTTTTCCATGCGTAGTTGGTTGGGGCTATTGTCGTCGCTCTACAGAAGGATAATATGTTGTTTCAGCTTAGTAGCTGTGTTTCTGAGGGCTTTGAGGCTATGCTCAGGTTGTTATGATGCTTATGATTGGTCACCGCATGGTATTGACGTGGTGATAGGAAGCTTGACCATGTGTTGGGACAATGAATGACTTGGAAGGAGGTCTTCTCAGAGCGTGATTCCGAGATTTCAGTATTTTATTTCTTGCGGGGGAAAGGCAATTGGATAATAAATATGCATGATCGGATTGATAAAGTAATAAGACTCGGTGTTTTCAAGTGAGGTGGAACATTCATCGGTGATGAGATATCGTCGTTTTTGATCGAATAGAATATGTTAAGTTCGCCGGTGTTATAGTTTATTTGGTTGCATTGGGTCAGAGTGTTGCGAAGTGATATGGAAGAAGAGGTTGTCAGAGATCATGGTGTGCGGTGGTTCAGGACCGAATAGGTACTTCTAATGCGGGCGGCTCAGGAAAGATGATCTTCGGGAAGGTTTGAAGTTGTGGTGATCTGCTGGTTTAAGTGCTACAAAGATAGTTATTGGCCAACAGTTGGGCAACAAGGGATGAGGAAGGACACATGGGAAGTGTCAGGTGATGGTTAAATTTCTAAAAGTCCAGGTGTAAGAAAAGGAAGTCAGGTAGTTGCTTGCAGGAGTGAGTTTAACCAAAGTGGGAGAGTGGCAGCGTAGCATATGAGTTCTGCGATAAGATAGTTACGCATCTTGAGGAGAATTTTGGAGTGATTTGAGAATTTAGTAGACGGTGATTGAGTCCACGAGCTTAAATTGAAATATTGGCTATTGCGATGGGAGATGGAATAAAACAGAGAGGAGTTATTCTGGATGAAGAAGGGTGCAATATAGCAGTGAGTTAGAAGATGTTATCGCGCTTTTAGTGGATGTCCATGAGGAGCGGACGGACTGGTAAAGTTGGTAAATGAGGACGTGCGTAGGATGGGGTATTGATGTCATAGAGATTGTGCAGTACAACGTCGTTGGAAGGTGTCAATTGGTAATTTTCGCAGGAGGGTTATCTCCTGTGAGCAGGTTAGCGGTCGTGTGGTTGGCAAGTTTCTACGAGGAATTCCAGTGGTTATTCGGTAGGAGGCCGAATGTGTGAATGATGCGAGGGAATTTGAGTATTCATGGAATGCTAACAGGAGAATTTAGAAGAATTTGACGGGTTGGTTGAGCAAGATCATGTCAGCAATGAAGAAAGAACTTCGGTGGGGTCTAGAGTGGTTCAAGGAGCAGCTTCGGGCTAAAGTGGGAGAGTCCCACCGCCTGCGATTGGGTTGCAGGATTATTTTCTCATGGGGTTGAGGATTGTCGGCGTATTGGCAAGTTATTGAAGCTAAGGGGAAATGAGTAGAATAGTAATTGAGCATGGGATTTGATAAAGGTGTGCAAGGGTGATATGCTTGTGAAAATCTTTGTAATTGATTAATCGACTTATAACTTGTTTAGATGCATCGATGAATATTAAAAATAAAATGTTTTGACCTATATCGATTAATATAAAAAACAAAACGTCTCGACCTAAAATAGAATAATATTATATTGATTTATCAATTGATTAATTATTCGTACGTAGTAATGTAAAAGATTGATCATCAATTACAATATAGTGTATGTGTGTGTGAAATTACTCATATACTTAAATATAACTTAGAAAATTTACTTACATAGATGCTATTATAATTTATTAAAAGTAATTACCTAGTTAATATAATTTTTTGTAAAGATTATGCTTATAGTTTATAATTATTTATAATAATTGTATAGTTAAATAAAATAAATGTTTATAGTTAATAATAATTATTTTATAGCTTATAATATTTTAAGAAATAAAAACAAAAAAAAAATAATTTAGTTTTTTTTTTAAAAACCGACCAAAGTTGGTCAGTTTTTGGTCAAACGGTCAACACTTAATGTACCGACCAAAATTACCGACCAACGTTGGTCGGTAATTCTGAAAACATAATGAAATAACGGGTTCCCTTCCCCCTCCCCCCATTTCTCTTATTTTCTTTCCCAAATTTTCCCTAACTCCTCCCTCAATACCTTCCCCTCTCATTCTCTATTTCCCTCACACAAATCCCATTCCCCACCCCACGTAGCCACCGCCGGTCGTTTTCGCCGGCCATTGCCTTTGCCTTTATACTGCCGCCCTTCTCCTTCTCCCCCTAAAAATTCTAGGTTTGAATTACAACCCATTTCTTTGTTATTTCTAGGTTTTGTTTCAATTATTTGAACACTGTATTTTATTGAGGACTAGGGTTTAGGTCTTGTTTTAATTAGTTTTGCTAATTAGTTTTATTAATTAATTAGTTTAATTAGTCTTGAATAGTTTAGTTAGAATTGAATTATACTTTGCATTGTCTTGAATAGTTTAGTTAGAATCTAAGGTTTAGGATTTGTTCTTGTGAATCGAATTGAACTTTTAAGATATGCATTGAACTTTTAGGATATGCATTGAATTTTTAATATATATTGTCACGACCCGATTTACCCTCCAAAAAGTATCGTGACGGTACCTAGTCTCTACGACTAGGTAAGCCTAATTGCGGAAAAGAGATTAAATAGAAGCAATAAAATAAAGACGGAATAAAGTAAATCTACTAATTAAACATCGCCACTTGGCACGTACAAAATATAACTTCCCAAAACCCGGAGTATCACAAACAGTCACAAGCTTCTAACACTACTGTAGCTCTAACAAAAATTGGAAAAGTACATAAGAACTTTTCTACAAGATAGAATAGAAGGAGACTCGAAGGATTCTGCGGACGCGGCAGAAATACCTTGCAGTCTCCCGAAATCAGCAACAACAGCTAACCACGAGGCTGATAGCTCATACCTGGATCTGCACCCGAAAACATGTGCAGGAAAGGGAATGAATACACAACATTTGGTACCCAGTAAGTGTCAAGCCTAACCCCGGACAAGTAGTGACGAGGTCAGGTTAAGGATTTACCGGATTTCTAAATAAGTTAGTTTAAAACAGTACAATAGATAGGTAATCTCTACAGTAAACAGTTTAAGAAAAACAATATAAGTTTACAGTAAGAAATCTTTGGCTCAACATAATATATATCACAAAGTGGAATCGCCCAGGATACCGTCCCGTAGTTCCAAATGATTATGCAGTACAGAGGGAAAGCTTCCAGAATACGTCCGTTGTCCCAATTTAAATATGCAGTACATGGAGAAAGCTCCTGGAATACGTATGTAGTCCCAATTTAAATATGCAGTACCGGGGGAAAGCTCCCGGAATACGTCTGTAGTCCCAATTTAAATATGCAGTACCGGGGGAAAGCTCCCGGAATACGTCTGTAGTCCCAATTTAAATATGCAGTACAGGGGGAAAGCTCCCGGAACATGACTGTAGTACAAATTTAAATATGAAATGCAAACGAATACCAGATAAGGTTTATTTAAACGGTTCAGGAGAAAACTCACAAGCAAAACACGGGATAAGACTAACTAAATATGGTGCACATAGTATAAAATAGGAAATTCAGGTAAAACAGGTAGACATGCTCCTTCCTGTTCTAACTACACAATTAGCACATTAAACAATGAAATAAGAGTGAAATAATTTATGGCATGGAAGGAAAAATGGAATTTTAGCATCAATGGCTCGTGCACGTACTCATCATCTCACGTTCACGTCGCCCATACAACAAATAGTATCAGAAATAACCTAAAGAGAAGTCCCCAACACAGAGTTAGGCAAACCACTTACCTCGACTACTCTACTCAACTCAAAACCACACTCTTGCCATGAGTACCCGACTCGAATGGCCCAAATCTATTCAATTCAATTGCATAATATAAATATCATTGTAAGAAATCGATCTAGCTAATTAGTTCAAGGCTAATGCGCGAAATTAGGACAATTACCCAAAAAGTCCCTCGGGCCCACGTCTCGAAATCGAGTGAAAGTTACAAATTTAGAACACCCATTCACTCACGAACTCACACGAATAAGAATCATCAAAAACCGACGTCAAAATCTCATTAATTTCTCGGATTTCTATTTGGGGAATCTTCCTCCCATTTTCATGATTTTCACCCAAATTTATTGATTGCATGGAAGCATTTGATATATATTAATGATATACAAGTGAAATAAGGTTAGGAATTGTTACCTATAAATCTTCTCCTCAAAACCCACTCAAAATCGCCCAATCCCGAGCTCCAAAACGTTTTTAGAAGATATGAATTTCAAGCCCTCGAATTTGGTATAAACTGCCCAGCGATCCCGCACCTGCGCCCCTTGGACCGCACCTGCAGAAAATACATCGCAGGTGCGAAAAATCCTTAAGTGGGCTGGAACCGCACCTGCGGTCACTGGGCCGCATCTGCAGCTCCGCATCTGCGGTACTCTTGCCGCACCTGCGAGCCTGGCCAATTCTGCATCTGCGATGGCCGCCTCTGCACCTGCGGCTCCCCTTCCCCAGGTGCAAAACACCAACACCAGCAATGCTTCAGCTGGTTTTAAGTTCAAAACCCATCCCGTTATACATCCGAAGCATCTCCGAGGCCCCCGGGACCTCAACCAAACTTGCCAACCAGTCCTAATACCTTATACAAACATAGTCGAACCTTCAAAACTACATCACCTAACATCAGAATCACCAATTATGCATGGATTCAAACCTAAGAACTCATGAAATTTCCAAAATCTACAACCGATGCCGAAACACGTCAAAACTAGTCTAAATGACCTCAAATTTTACAAACAGGTCATAAATGACACTACGGACCTACAACCACTCTCGGAATTCCATTCCGAGCCCGATATCAAAATTTCACCTATCGGCCGAAATCGCCGAAATTCTAGCTTTCGCCAATTCAAGCCTAAATCTACTACAGACCTCGAAAACCTATTCCGGACACACTCCTAACTCCGAAATCACCCAACGGAGCTAACGGAGTCGACAGAATCCCATTCGACCCTTCTTCCCACAGTTCCAACTACAGTCCGAAATTCACGACTAATCATCTGACAAGTCCCAAAAGCAGAAATAAACATAGGGAAGGTAGTTATTAGGGGATCGGGGCGCTAACTCTCAAAACGACTCTGGGTCGTTGTATTTTCCCCCTCTTAAGAAAATAGTTCATCCTCGAACGAGTATAGAGACATACCTGAAGCTGTGAAAAGATGAGGGTACTGACTGCGCATATCCTGCTCGATCTCCCAAGTCACCTCCTCGACCGGCTGACCCCTCCACTGAACCTTGACTGATACAATATTCTTTGACCTGAGCTTTCTGATCTGTCTATCCAATATAGCTACTGGCTCCTTAACATATGATAGATCCTTGTCTAACTAAACTGAACTGAAATCCAAAACATGAGTCGGGTCATCGTGATACTTCCGAAGCATAGAACCTCCCCAACACACCGTAATACCTCAAAAGGACCAACAAATCTCGTACTCAACTTACCCTTCTTCCCGAACCTTATGACTCCCTTCATAGGCGATACCCGAAGCAAAACCCGATCACCAGCCATAAATGCCAAATCACGAGCCTTCCAGTCCGCATAACTCTTCTGCCTGGACTGAGCCGTGCGAAGTCTCTCCTGAATGACCTTCACCTTGTCCAGGGCATCCTGGACCAAATCTGTACCCAACAATCGGGCCTCGCCCGGCTCAAACCATCCCACTGGGGACCGGCACCGTCTACCATACCAAGCCTCATACGCCGCCATCTGAATGCTGGACTGGTAGCTGTTATTATAAGCAAAATCTGCAAGTGGCAAGTATCAGTCCCATGACCCTCCAAAATCCATCACACATGCACGGAGCATATCCTCAAGAATTTGAATCGTGCGCTCGGACTGCCCATCCATCTGAGGGTGAAAGGTTGTACTCAACTCTACCCTGGTGCCTAGCTCCTGCTGAACGGCTGTCCAGAACCGTGAAGTGAACTGTGTACCTCTGTCTGAAATGATAGATACTGGAATACCGTGGAGGCGAACAATCTCCTTTATATAAATCTCCGCCAACCTCTCGGAGGAGTATGTAGTCAACACTGGAATGAAATGGGCTGACCTGGTCAGTCGATCCACAATCACCCAAATAGCATCAGAATTTTTCAAGGTCCGAGGAAGTCCAACCACAAAGTCCATGGTGATCCGCTCCCACTTCCACTTTGGAAGCTCAATCTGCTGAAGTAACCCTCCTGGCCTCTGATGCTCATATTTACTTGCTGACAGTTGAGACACTTTGCCACAAACTCCACTATATCCTTGTTCATCCTTCTCCACCAATAGTGCTGCCTCAGATCCTAGTACATCTTCGCGGTACCCGGATGAATGAAATACTGCGAGCTATGGACCTCCTCAAGAATCAACTCCTGAAGCCCATCCATATTGGGCACACAGATCCGACCCTGCATCATCATCACACTGTCATATCCTATAGCCACATCCCTGGCATCACCTCGGCGAACCCTGTCCTGAAGAACTAGAAGGTGGGGATCATCATACTGGCGCTCTCGAATGCGGTAATAAAGAGAAGACCAAGCCACCACACAAGCTAAAACCCGACAAGGCTCTGAAAGATTCAATCTCACGAACTGACTGGCTAAGGACTGAACAACTAAGGCTAAGGGCCTCTCAACTGCCGAAAGATATGCCAAACTCCCCAAACTCTCCGCCCACGCGACTCAAGGCGTCGGCCACCACATTGGCCTCTCCCAGGTGGTACAATATAGTGATGTCGTTGTCCGTTAGTAACTCCAACCATCTCCGCTGGCGCAAATTGAGGTCCTTCTTCCTGAACAAGTGCTGCAAACTCCAGTGATTCGTAAAAATCTCACATAGAACACCGTACAAATAATGACGCCAGATCTTCAGGGCATGAACAATCGCTGCTAAATCGAGGTCATGAACCAGATAATTCTTCTCATGCACCTTCAACTGTCTGGACGCGTAGGCAATCACCCTACAGTCCTGCATCAATACTGCTCCAAGGCCAATCCTCGAGGCATCACAATGGACAGTGTAGGGCCCTGAACCTGTAGGCAACACTAATACTGGGGCCGAAGTCAAAGTTGTCTTGAGCTTCTGGAAGCTCTCCTCACACTCCTCGGTCCACCTGAACGGAGCACCCTTCTGTGTCAGTCTGGTCATAGGTGCTGCAATAGATGAAACCCATCTACAAAGCGACGGTAGTACCCTGCCAAACCAAGGAAACTGCAGATATCCGTAGCTGATGACGGTCTAGGCCAACTCTGCACCACCTCCACCTTCTTCGGATCTACTTTGATCCATCCCAAGACACTATGTGGCCCAAGATTGCCACTGAATCAAGCCAGAACTCACACTTAGAGAATTTTGCATACAATCTCTTCTCCCTCAAAGTCTGAAGCATGGTCCTCAAGTGCTGCTCATGATCTTCCCGTGATCGGGAATACACTAGAATGTCGTCAATAAACACAATAAAGAAGGAATCAAGATAGGGCCGGAACACACTGTGTATCAAATGCATAAAAGTTGCTGGGGCATTGGTCATCCCAAAAGACATAACAAGAAACTCATAGTGTCCATATCTGGTCCTAAAGGCAGTCTTCGGGATGTCCAACTCCTGAATCTTTAGCTGATGATAGCCAGATCGCAAGTCAATCTTGGAGAATACTCTGGAACCCTGTAGCTGGTCGAATAAATCATTAATGCGGGGCAAAGGATACCTGTTCTTCACTGTAACCTTGTTCAGCTGCCGATAATCAATACACATACGCATAGAGCCATCCTTTTTCTTCACAAATAACACTGGAGCACCCCAAGGTGATACACTGGGCCTGATGAAGACCTTATCAAGCAACTCCTGTAACTGCTCCTTCAACTCAGGAGGAGCCATACGGTAAGGAGGAATAGAAATGGGTTGAGTGCCCGGCAACAAATCAATGTCGAAGTCAATATCTCTGTCGGGCGGCATACCCGGAAGATCAGCTGGGAATACATCAGGAAAGTCCCTCACTACTGGGACTGACTCAACGGGAGGGGTATCAACACTGACATCTCTCACATAGACCAAATACGTATCACACCCCTTCTCAACCATCCGCCGAGCCTTAAGAAATGAAATGACCCTGCGGGGAGTATACTCTAAGGTACCCCTCCACTTTAGTCTCAGTAAACCTGGCATAGCCAGCGTCACAGTCTTAGCGTGACAATCAAGAATAGCATAATGGGGAGACAACCAGTCCATGCCTAAGATAACATCGAAATCTACCATGCTGAGTAATAATAAATCAGCCCTGGTCTCAAAACCACTAAGATAAATCAAACACGACCGATATACGCGGTCCACAACTAGAGAGTCTCCCACAGGAGTAGATACATAAACAGGGGAACTCAAAGAATCCCGAGATATCCCCAAATGTGGAGCAAAATAAGAGGACACATATGATTACGTAGAGCCTGGATCAAATAATACTGATCCATCCCTATGACAGACAGGGACAATACTTGTGATGACTGAGTCTGAAGCAAAAACCTCGGAACGGGCTGGAAAGGCATAGTATCTGGCCTGGCCTCCCCCTATAGGGCGACCTCTACCTCCCCGACCTCCACCTCGAGCTGACTGAGGAGATGGAATGGCAGCTAGGGCTGGAAGAATAGTCGGAGGACCTGACGGAGCACGTGGAGGTTGATAAGACTGTGGAAGCGCACCCCACCTGGCCCTGGGGAAATCTCTAATCACATGACGAGTGTCACCACACTCAAAATAACCCCTCGAGGACGATGTGGCTGAGACTGAATAGGAGCTGACCTGCTGGGCTGGCCGAAAATAGCACCTCTAACTGGAGGCACACTGGATACTGGCGGTGCATAATAGAACTCCTGAGGTCTAGGTGGAGCTAGAATACCGTTGGCTGCTGGAAGGGCTGAATCAACAGGGAGACCCATAAATCCCCTACTGTAACGTGCTGCTGGTGCACGAGCTCCTGAAAAATGGCCAGTCTCTCGAGACCTCTTGGCCTCTCTCCTCTCGGTCCCGGCGAACATGACCTCTACTCTCCTAACAATACTCACTGCCTTCTAATAAGTGATATCCATCTCCAACTCTCTGGCCATACTGGTCCGAATAGTAGGGTGAAGTCCCTCAATGAAGCGGCGAACCCGATCTCTGACTGTGGCAACCAAGGCTGGTGCATGCCGATCTAACTCGCTGAAACGAACTGCATACTTCGACACAGTCATAGAACCCTGGCGTAACTGCTCGAACTCCGCACGCCAAGTATCCCTGAGGCTCTGAGGGGCATACTCTCGTAAAAACATCCCTGAAAACTGAGTCCAAGTGAGTGAGGCTACCTCATCCGGACTACCCAGCTCATAGGCCCGCCACCATTGATATGCCGCTCCCCTCAGCTGGAAAGCGGTGAAAGAAACCCCACTGGTTACACAATGCCCATAGTGCGGAGAATACGATGACACTCCTCAAGAAATCCCAGAGCGTCATTTGAAGATAGTCCGCTAAAATAGGTGGGTGGTACTTCTTGTACCTCTCAAGTCTGAGCTGCTCTGCCTCAGAAGCAGCTACCCTGGTCCCATGATGTACCGGAGCCTGATCAACCTGGCCCCTCTGCTCAGGAGTGCGGGCTGCGGGGGTCTGTGCCCCTCCCCCGGCCTGAGATGTAGCGGGAGCTATCGGAAGTAGTCCAAGATTAGCTAGAGTGCTGAACATGCTCATGAACTGAGCTAAAGTCTCCTACAAGGCTGGAGCAGCAATAGGGACCTCCTGTGCCGGCTCTCCAGCTGGGGCTGCTATAGGCTCCTCTATCGCTGCTCTCGCCGGTGCTCGGGCTGCACCCCGTGGTCGTGCTCTACCCCGACCCCGTCCCCTGGCGGCTCTGGTAGGGGGCTCGGGTGCCTGATCGTCGGTCCTCCCAGTACGGGTCCTCACCATCTTTGGGAAAGAATAAAATATAATTTTAGAATTTTTTGATGTCAATAACTTGAACGACAAGGAAATCAAGGAAATATGATTGTTCTTAACAGTTACATAGCCTCCCGAAGATAGATACGGACGTCTCCATACTGATCTGCGACACCCTAATAAACCGGCTTGTGACTTGTGACTCCGATGAACCTAGACGCTCTGATACCAAATTGTCACGATCCGATTTACCCTCTGAAAGGCATTGTGACGCCACCTAGTCTCTACAACTAGGTAAGCCTAATTGCGGAAAAGAGATTAAATAGAAGCAATAAAATAAAGACGGAATAAATTAAATCTACAAATGAAACATAGCCACTTGGCACGTACAAAATATAACTTTCCAAAACCCGTAGTATCACAAACAGTCACAAGCTTCTAACATTACTGTAGCTCTACAAAAACTGGAAAAGTACATAAAAACATTTCTACAAGATAGAATAAAAGGAGACTCGGAGGATTCTGTGGACGCGCAGAAATACCTTGGAGTCTCTTGGAATTAGCAGCAACAGCTAACCATGACGCTGATAGATCGTACCTGGATCTGCACACGAAAACATGTGCAGGAAAGGGAATGAGTACACCACATTTGGTACCCAGTAAGTGCCAAGCCTAACCCCGGTCAAGTAGTGACGAGGTCAGGTTAAGGCTCTACCGGATTTCTAAATAAGTCAGTTTAAACCAGTACAAAAGATAGGTAATGTCTACAGTAAATAGTTTAAGAAAAACAATATAAGTTTACAGTAAGAAAATCCTTGGCTCAACATAATATATATCACAAAGTGGAATCGCCCGGGATACTGTCCCGTAGTTCCAAATGATTATGCAGTACAGGGGGAAAGCTCCCGGAATACGTCTGTAGTCTCAATTTAAATATGCAGTACAGGGGGAAAGCTCCCGGAATACGTCCGTAGTCCCAATTTAAATATGCAGTACATGGGGAAAGCTCCCGGAACACGTCTGTAGTCCCAATTTAAATATGAAATGCGAATGAATGCCATATAAGGTTTATTTAAACGGTTCAGGAGAAAAATTACAGGCAAAACACAGGATATGACTAACTAAACATGGTGCACATAATATCAAATAGGAAATTCAGGTAAAACAGGTAGACATGCTCCTTAAGCGGGATGGAACCGCACCTGCGGTCACTGGGCCGCATCTACGGTACTCTTGCCGCACCTACGAGCCTGGCTGACCCAGGCCAATTCCGCATCTGCGATGCCCCCCTCCGCACCTGCGGCTCCCCTTCCGCACGTGCGAAACACCAACACCAGCAATGCTTCAGCTGGTTTTAAGTTTAAAACCCATCCCGTTGAAGATCCGAAGCATCTCCGAGGCCCCCGGGACCTCAACCAAACTTGCCAACCAGTCCTAATACCTTATCCAAACTTAGTCGAGCCTTCAAAACACATCACCTCACATCAGAATCACCAATTATGCATGGATTCAAGCCTAAGAACTCATTGAATTTCCAAAATCTACAACCGATGCCAAAACACGTCAAAACTAGTCCAAATGACCTCAAATTTTACACACAGGTCATAAATGACACTACGGACCTACAGCCACTCTCGAAATTCCATTCCGAGTCCGATATCAAACTTTCACCTATCGGCCGAAATCGCTGAAATTCTAACTTTCGCCAATTCAAGTCTAAATCTATTACAGACCTCGAAAACGCATTCCGGACACGCTCCTAACTCCGAAATCACCCAACGGAGCTAACGGAGTCGACGGAATCCCATTCCGGACCCGTCTTCCCATAGTTCCAACTACGGTCCGATTTCTAAAACTTGAACTCATATATAGGGACTATGTGTCCAAAAACTCTCAGAAATTCACGACTAATCATTCCGACAAGTCCCAAAAGCAGAAATAAACATGGAGAATGTAGTTATTAGGGGATCAGGGCGCTATCTCTCAAAACAACCCTCCGGGTCATTACATATAAATTGATCTTTTAGTTTATGAATTGAACATTTATCTTATAAATTAAAATTTTAGGATATGAATTGAACTTTTAGGATATGAATTGGACCTTTTGGATATGAATTGAACTTTTAGTTTATGAATTGAACTTTTAGTTTATGAATTGAAATTTTAGGTTATGAATTGGACCTTTTGGATATGAATTGAACTTTTAGTTTATGAATTGAACTTTTAGTTTATGAATTGAAATTTTAGGTTATGAATTGGACCTTTTGGATATGAATTGAACTTTTAGTTTATGAATTGAACTTTTAGTTTATAAATTGAAATTTTAGGATATGAAGTAAACTTTTAGGATATGAATTGAACTTTTATGATATGAATTGGACCTTTTGGATATGAATTGAAATTTTAGTTTATGAATTGAACTTTTTGGAAATGAATTAAACTTTTAGTTTATGAATTGAAATTTTAGGATATGAATTGGACCTTTTGGATATGAATTGAACTTTTAGTTTATAAAATAAAATTTTAGGATATGAATTGAACTTTTAGGATATGAATTGGACCTTTTGGATATGAATTGAACTTTTAGTTTATAAAATAAAATTTTAGGATATGAATTGAACTTTTAGGATATGAATTGGACCTTTTGGATATGAATTGAATTTTTAGTTTATGAGTTGAACTTTTTGGATATGAATTGAACTTTTAGTTTATGAATTGAACTTTTAGGATAAGAATTGAACTTTTAGATTATAAATTGAACTTTTAGTTTATAAATTGAAAATTTAGGATATCAATTGAACTTTTAGGATATGAATTGAACTTTTAGGATATGAATTAACTAAATTAATTTGTTCTTATTTTATTTGTATAGATAGAACATCGTACTTGGATGTACAATAGGAATTATCCTAATCGGCGGGGATTGCGGGAGGATTTTGTAGAAGGGGTTGATGACTTTATTAGACATGCAATGTCACTTCAACCATACCAAAGTGAATTAGTAATTAGGTGTCCTTATGTCATGGTGCGACTGTATGAAGTTTGAAAAACCAGAGGAAGTTAAGCTTCATCTTTATAGGAAGGGGTTTATAGAGAATTAATTTGTGTGGACTAATCATGGAGAGATAGATGGTAGTTGTGGGATATTTCATAACATGGTTGTTGGTGAAAGTAGTAGGTCGGTGGAGAATACTAATCTTGATTCTAGAATTCATGATATGGTTGCGGATGCTTTTGGGATGAACTTCAGGGGTGAGCCCAATGAAAATGTTGAACAAACTCCTAATAATGACGCAAAATATTTTTATGAACAGTTAGAGGAAGCTAGTCTTCCACTACGTGAAGAAAGTCCGCACTCTGATATGTCTGTTGCAGTTAGATTACTAAGTATCAAATTTGATTGAAATATTTCTCAAGCAGCCATGGATTCTTTCATTGACCTTATGAGTGAAGTAGTTGACCCTAATATCAACTTACCTGGTGATTTCTATAAGGCAAAGAGATTAGTTTCTAAGTTAGGAATTTCATCGAGGAGAATTTATTGTTGTGAAGATGGTTGCATGTTATATTATGAAGATGATGCAACTTTAGACAGTTGTAAATTTTGTGAAAAGCCTCATTTCAAGAGGCTTTCCAGCGGGAATATGGTCGCTATAAAGGTGATGCATTATTTACCTCTTATACCTAGGTTAAAGAGGTTATATGCGTCGATGAGTTCTGCTCCTCATATGAGATAGCACTTTGAAAATAAAAGACCACCTGTTGTTATGTGTCATCCTTCAGATGGAGAAGCTTGGAAGCACTTTGATAGGACATATCCATATTTTTCTAGTGAACCAAGGAACATTCGGTTAGGTCTGTGCGCGGATGGATTCACATCTTTTTCTATATCTGCGACACCATATTCATGTTGGCCTGTATTTCTTACACTTTATAATCTACCACCCGAGTTGTGTATGACTAGTCCATATATATTCTTAAATTGTATTATCCCCGGTCCACGTAATCCGAAAAGTTTGATTGATCTATATTTACAACCTTTGATTGATGAGCTAAAAAAATTGTGGTATGATGGTGTTGAAACATATGACATATCAACCAAATATAATTTCAATTTACGTGCTAATTTAATGTGGACTATTAATGATTTTCCTGCGTATGGAATGTTGTCTGGGTGGATGACTGCTGGGAAGCTAGCTTGTCCTTACTGCATGAAAAATAGTAAAGCGTTCACTTTGAAACATGGCCGAAAGCAATCACGGTTTGATTGTCATCGTCAATTCTTGCCCCATGATCATGAGTTTAGAAGGATGAAAAATGCATTCAAAAAGAATAAAATGGAATATGATTCTCCACCTCCGATACTTTCAAGTGAAGAAATTTGGGAGAGGGTCCATAACTTTAGTAAATTTACTGAAGCTCCACCTTATAAATTCCCCATATATGGTGTTACTCATAATTGGACGAAACAGAGTATATTTTGGGAGTTGCCTTATTGGAAGGATAATCTTCGCCATCACAACCTTGATGTCATGCATATTTATTTTGACAATTTGTTCAACACAGTGATGGATGTTAAAGGTAAGACAAAGAATAACCCGAAGGCTAGAATAGACTTACAAGAATATTGCAGGCGGCCTGAATTATACTTGCAGACACCAAACAATGGTAAGGTGTTCAATCCCTAAGCAAGTTACACGATCACTTTGGAGGAAAGACGACAAATTTGTGATTGGGTTACGAAATTGAAGATGCCTGAGGGTTATGCGTCGGATCTTGGAAAAAAGGTATATATGGAGGTAGGGAAGTTGAGCCA
>ML330593.1:0-28445 GCA_005239505.1 Nicotiana paniculata | reverse complement strand
ACATGACATTATGTAGGAAAATTGACAAATGCAAACAATTTGTTAAGCAGGGGAATAGGATTGAAGGATCTATATGCGAAGCTTATCTTGCAAAGGAAATTTCTCATTTTTGTTCTTATTATTTTGAGAGTAACGTGCCATGTTCTAGGAATAGGCCCAATAGGCACACGGTCGAATGTGTGAATGATCAATTATATCCACCAATTCCCATATTCAATCAACCAGGCCGATGTTCTAAGGATGTTAGAAAGAGAAGTTTGAGTGATATGGAGTACAAGTCAGCTACACTTCATGTGTTGCTAAATTGTCCCGAAGTTGTACCATTTCTCAAGTAAGTATTGATTTATTAATTATCAAAATATAAAATTTACTGTGATTACATCTTAATGCAACTACTAAAAATATTTGATGTATCACAGTCACTTCGTGGGTCAATTTGGCCATGATGTTGTATATACGAGATTTGATACGTGGTTCAAATAATTTGTAAGTTTATCCTGATAATTTCTAACACTATGTAGGTAAATAATGTTTGTAAGTTATGCTAACTTATGAATTTTTTTAACACTATGTAGGTAAATAATCCAAATAATAGTGTAAATCAATTTTTGAAAGATATATCTTGGGGACCTGGGCTTCAGGTCACAACAATGTCTAAGTACGTAGTGAATGGTTATAAGTTCCATACAAATAATTTCTCTAAAAATAAAAATAGCAACAACAGCGAGGTGTGGGTTCAAGGTGGTGATGGCCACCAAGTTGAGATATTGATTATTATGGTGTGCTCAAAGAAATAATAGAACTAGAATATATAGGTTGGCCATATAAGAAATTGATACTTTTTAGATGCAAGTGGTTTGACCCAAATCCGACAAGAGGTACAAGAGTACACAACCAATACAACATAATTGAGGTTAATTATACGAGGAAGTATGATCGCTATGATCCTTTTATAATTGTACATAATGTTAGGCAAGTGTATTATGCTCTTTATCCATTGCTGCGAAATAAGTCCGATTGGTGGGTTGTAATAAAAAGTAAGCATGTAGGTAGGGTGGAAGTCGATAATGTGTTAGATGTTTCATATCAAAACGATATCTCCAGTGTTCACCAAATAGTAGACGATCAGTTATAAAATGATTTGGAACATTCTGAATGCATATTGGAAGAAATTGATATAAATGAAGTAACAATTATAGAAAATGAGGACGAAGAATCAACTGATGAAGCTCAAACAAGTGAGGACGAAGAATTCTCGGACGAGGAACAATATGTTGATGAGATTTAAAAAGTTGAGTTTTTAAAGCACTCTCGTTTTATAGCTAGTTTCTTATATGTTTCAATCTAAATATGTATTATATTATGCAGATGACAGGCAAGGGTCAAGGTAATAATGACCCTACTGGTTCTCGGGGTTGAGAAAAGTCTAGGAAGGGAAAGAGGAGGGTAGATAATAATACTCCCTCTTTTCCACCCTCTTCAGAGATGCCTATATATTATCCTCCACCCCACGGCTATACTGAGCTGCCACAACATCACGATACCTACACTTTCATCTAGACACCAGGTCTTTCATCACAGGGCCATAGGACTATATATCCGACATACAGTCCAGCTGCCTCCCAACCACATGGATCGCAGCCATCTGCATCGTAGCCATCTATATCACATCCATATATATCACAACCACATGGATCACATCCATCCATGTCACAACCACTAGGGTCGCAGCCACTCGAGTCACAAACATTAATATCACAGTCGCTTGGGGTCTATCCAGATATGTAGCAATCACAAGGATCACGACCATTTTCATCAGCAACTCTATCTATTTCAGGCCTTCGCCTGCGAGGTAGTACCTCTGACCCCCCCTACACCGTCCACACATGCCTATGATACACATGCTTCAGACGATGATGATGAAGATGACGAGGAAGTGCATTATGATCAATATGGCAGGATCATCATAGTCCCTGAGGGTGATGGGTAAGAGTTATTTGTTATTTTTACGTTTATTATTTTGTAATGTTTTAACTAAGATATTAATGTGTTTTTATTGTTAAATTTACGGTTCATCCCGAGTAATAACACTACGAGGACAATCACCAAATCCATTAGAAAGATTTATGATGGCCCTTATGTGACTTGGATTAATTTCCCATTCTCGCTGAAGGAGCAAATTTTCAATCAATTTAAGGTATAAATGTTCTTTTAAGCAGTTTAATAATTTATATTTATAATATTCCATATAATATTTAACTTTTTAAATACATAGCAAATGTGTATAGGAACACCGTTATAGCACGGAAGTGGTTGCAAATTTTCATCATAAAGCTTGCACGCGATAGTCGGATGCTTTCTCTGATGCTAGAAAGAAGAACAAGAAGCCTAACTGGTTACTTCAAAATTTATGGGATGATTTGCAGAGGCAATGGATTACCGCAAAGTTCTTAGAGAATGTCAAAAAAGAAAAGAAAACTCGCGCATCTGAGAAGGGAGGCTCCTTGCACACTGGAGGTACGATCAACCTAGGGACAATAAAAAGAAGATTGGTACGTAATTGATTAAATTATTTTAATTTTCAAAGTATATCTATCCTGTTTATTAACTAAATTAATTCATTTTCAGGAAAAGAAGTTGGGGCATCCAATGAACCATGATGAGCTACTCAAGGAGACGCATATTGTAAAGAAGAAGAAAGAGACAGATCAAGAAAGGTGGGTCGAGGACCGGGCCTCGACTGTATATGTAAGATTTCACTTTAATTTAAGTATTTTAATTTACTTTTATATAAATGTTGAAATACTAATTCAATTTAAATTTCCGTATAGGGTCGCTACCAAACTAACGTGGAGGAATTCATCCGCACTCAGCCAGCTGGTGAATTGGGCGAGCCAACCCAACCTTCGGACGAGGATGCTAAAAGAATATGGATGGAGTCTGCTGGCGGTCCAAAATGGGGGAAGGTATACTGGCTTCCTACTAAAAAGTTCTATCGCTATAAGTGTGGAATGCAAGGAATAGGGACTTCCTCGCAAGGCGAGCAACTTCATGGGGAGAGCCTCTCCGCTATGCGGGAGACTGTGAAAAAGCTCACATCCGAGCTAGAAGCGGCCAAGGAAAGATAAAGGTTTAGAGTTGCTCAATTCCTTCGCATGCAAGCTCTGATCATAACTCTCCTATCTACTCGAGCTTTCCCGTTGCCCCGATCTCGTGAGTCATCGCTAGAGGCTCGACCTGCACGTGATGGTTCCTCCCGTCCTCCCCGTGATCGTTCCTCCCGTCCTCCCCGTGGTCGTTCTTCCCGTCCTCCACAAGACCCTTCTCTATACCGTCTTGTAGATGAAAGTTCATCAGACGGTGATGATGATGTTGTAGAAAATACTCCTTGACTTTTATATACTTTGAACTAGACAAATAGAACCAGTTCTGAACTAGTTGTTAGTTTTAATGTATTATTGATTGTTGTTGTGTTATTACTGTTGTTGTTGTTGTTGTTGTTGTGTTGTTGTTGTTGTTGTTGTTGTTTTATGTTGCTATTTGGGATTTTGGTATGCTAACATGTGGTGTAGCTGCCAAAACAGGTATTTTATGCAAAAATTAAAACCCAGAAAACCGACCAAAGTTAGTCGGTTTCTAATAAAAAAATATTTCCTGCAAATTACCGACCAAAGTTGGTCGGTAATCATTAAAAATAAATAAAAAATTTACAATTACTGACCAAAGTTGGTCGGTTAATGAACAAGGAATTCCCAGAATTCAACATTATCGACCAACTTTGGCCGATATTGTTAAATTTAGTTTTTTTTAAGAAAATATATATTTTCATTTACCGACCAACTTTGGTCGGTATATTTTAAATTTAATAATTAATAAAGAAACATAATTTAAGTACACCGACCAACTTTGGTCGGTAAAATTAACTTATTAAAATATGTTTCCGACCAAAGTTGGTCGGTAAGTCTTTTAAATTCTTTAAATGGTCATTTTAATATACCGACCATCAAAATAGCGACCAAGGATATTTGGATGCGTTTTGGTCAGTTATTGGCCATAACCGACCAACGTTGGTCGGTTTTTCTGGTCGGTATTTACCGGATTTCTAGTAGTGATAGGCTACGGCCACCCCCCTCGAGGACTATCCCACTCGAGGACTAATACTTCGAACAAGTTCGAAGTGTAATGGGGAAACAAGCCCAAGAGGAAAATCCCAAGCTAAAGGCTACGGCCAAATTAACACGATTCGAAGACGTCTGAATTCCGTAATAAAAACAGGCTTTCAAATACTTTCATAAACGGTTAAAAGGGCTACCCTCGACAAAATTACAAAGGGTTCGATAACATCAACCCTCGAAAAACCATAAGGGTTATCGAATTGTATCGAATTGTTCGAACTCTCAAACAATTTCTTTATTTCATGCTAAAGCATTACAAAACAAAGGGTTTCGATAACATCAACCCTCGAAAACCCTAATGGGTACAAATTTATTTCATGCTAAGGCATAAATTTTTTTTATACGATTAACTTTTTTAAGCCGAAAAGGGAAAACAACCATTCTTTTACAAAGGTCACGTCAGCCTAATACAAAACCCTAAGTGCCATTCTTATTTTTGAGTTCGAGAAATCATCCTCACAGAACAAAAACCTAAGGGTTATCCTATTTCAAGTTCGAGCAAGCACTCACTCGACACCAGTTTGATTTCGATCAAAATATCCAAACTTAGAACCAACGAATAAATATTTCATAAGGTAAGAATAAAGCAAAATTTTGTAAGACAGAAACAAGTCAAAGTCTAACGAGACAAGATAGAAAGAAAGGAAAATTTCTTATATATCAAAATCATTTACAAGGGCGACATGGCCCAGTCAAGGTTCTATACAAAATTCGAAAGGGAAAAAGTCATAAAGTTCCTAACTATCTTCGGGGCAACTTCTTCTCCATTGGGGTCCCCCCCGCTCTCGGATCCGCTCTCTCTCTCGGCGTCATCATCATCAGAGGAAGCCAGTGCCTTAACATCGGCTTCGTGCTCTTTGGCCTTTATTATCTCGTCAGTGAGATCGAAACCTCTAGCATGGATATCCTCGAGGATTTCCCTCTGAAATTGGCACTTGGCAAGTTCGGCAACCCAATGTGCTCGAGTTTGGGCGGCCTCAACAGTTTCTCTTGCTTGGGCTTGAGCAACTTCAACATCATACCGGTAGACGGCCATGATTGCCTCCGCATCGGCCTTAGCCTTTTCAGCCTCAGATTTGGCCTTTATAAGTTTGGCGGCCAACCGAGCCTCAAGCTCCTCTATTTTCTTGGCATGTGCCAAGCTCTTTTCCTTTATGCCTTGAAGCTGATTTTCAGCCGACGACAATTGGGCTCGAGCAGCTTCCTTCTCTGAGGCAAGGAGGTCCATATTTTGCTTCCATACCAAAGTCTCCACCTTCACCATTTTGACCTCTTCAAGAAACTGCTCGATTATCTCGAGCTTCTGCTGAACCTGTGAGATTGAAGTGTTAGCCATCGTTCCCGAACCGAGGCCATGAGCTTCTAAGATTTTCATTACTTGCTCAATCAGTTTGGTTTGTTCTTTATGAGCCATTGATAACTCGTCTCACAGGTCCTTGACCTCTTCTTCTTTCTGCCCACTGAGAAGTTTTTAGGCATTCCCCTCCTCGGTAAGCCTTTGAATGTCTGACTCATACCGACTCATCTCAGCTCGATACCTAGAAAATGCTTCATGATGAAGCACCAAGGCCTACACAAATATAAGAAAGAAATTAAACAAAGAATAAAAATACAAGTATGATATCAATAAAGGAAGTTAAGGATTACCCTATTCAAGTCTTGTTGTGACTCATTGAAAAGACACGGAGCCTCCACTTCGTCCATTAGGGCCTGGTCTTCCTCCGTGACCAGACCCCACAGATAAATGGCCACCCCTACAGGGGCGACAAAGATTCGAGCATCCTCCGGGATGGAGATGACGATTGTCCATTGGTCCCGGGACAGACGCTAGGGTCCGGGAACTGGTTGGTTAATCTGAAGCTCGAGGAGGTCCCACATGGATCCATCCTCGGTATTTCCAAGTTGCTCAGGCCGACGACATCCTCGATCCTGGTAAAATAACCATGAAAGGGGTCTTCCCCTCCGTGGGCTCCTTCTACATCGGGAGCTTTGATGGCTTGGGCCTTCCAAATTGTATCCTCGAAAAATGAAGGGAGGGGCGGCGAGTCTCCAATTTCTATTGCCCCAAGTGGATCTCTTGGGGCATTCTTTTCATCTCGAGGAGCCCCGAGATTGACCTCCACGGCCAGTTCTTCTACCTTTTTGCTTCGAGATGAGGCACTCTCAGCTTTTTCCAACTTGGGGAATCCACCCGAGTCACCTCCCGAGGCCCCGTCAGCTTGAGGCAGATTATTTTTGGCCCCTACCGGCTCGGCGGCCTTCTGAGCCTCAGTATTCATCTTTGTTCGGGCCACCAACCCGGAGTCGTCTTCCTCTTCCTCCTCTCTTAGGATTCAGATTGACTCAACAGGCAAGGGGACGGTGTCCTTCTTCGGCTTACGAGCCACCTTTTTCTTGGATTCTGGATCCTCGGAGGATGAGGTCCTCTTTCTCTTTTTCTCCTTCGCCGGTGTCGGGACCGGGATCAAAGTTTCTTCTTATCCAAATGGGGGCCTCATGACTGCATCTTTACCGAGACCTGCAGGAAAAGAATTTGAGTAAGTATGAGAGGAATATCTTAACCAAATTACTATACACGCGAAAGAGGGCTTACCATAATTTTTGGCTTCCCATCGGCCCTTTGATAAATCGTACCATACGCGCTTAGTGTATGTAGAGGTCGAGGCCAGGTCCCTGATCCATCTCTCTAGGTTAGGAATTGCACTGGGCATCCAAGCGACCGCTACATCACGGAGAAGGATATCGAGAAGAAAAAGTAAAGGAACAAAATAACAAATAGAAGCTAATAGCGGGATTGTACTTATGCTTCATATTCTATTTCTCGGGAAATGGTATTTTCTCAGCTGGGATTAGGTTAGAAGTCCTCACTCGAATGAACCAACCCATCCAGTCTCGATCTTTTTCCTCATCTATGCTCAAGATCAGCGCCTTGGTAGCCTGACGTTGAAGTTTTATTAACCCTCCTCGATAGAGTCGGGGGTTATACAACCTGATGAGATGGTCGAGGGTGAAAGGAAGCCCCTCGACATTTCTCACAAAAAATCGGAGCAGGATAACAATCCGCAAAAAGGAGGGATGGATTTGACCTAGGGTTATTTGGTACTTGCAACAGAAATCAACGATAACGGGATCAAGGGGGCCCAACGTGAAAGGGTAAATGTAAACACTCAAAAACCATTCCACGTGGGTAGTGATGTTTTCTTCGGGGGCTGGAATCACCACCTCTTTGCCTCTCCAGTTGCAGTCTTTCTTCACCTGCTCAAGAAAGTTCTCAGATATCGAGCATATATACCTCGACACTGCCTCGCATCGACCAAGGACAAACGAAGTTTTCTCGATCTTGATGTCGGAGGTGACGAAGCACCTCCCAGGAACACACTCTTCAGGGCGCGGCTCCACCGACGTTTTATCACTGGCCGACCACGATGATGAATCGGTTTCTTTTTTTGGTACGGTTTTTGATGTTTTCGCCATTTGGTTTGAGTTTGAAGAAAGAAGAAGATAATAGGACTTGGTATTTTGAGAAGGGGTTAACTACAAAACCTGAATATTTTGCAGAACGGACGAACTTAAAAGATGTAAAAAGCTTTGGAGATTAGAAGAGATTGAAAGTAAAGTTTGAATCAATGAGAAAAAGGCCTATTTATGAGTTTCACGGTGACGGTTTGAAACCACTAGTGGCCGACCACCAACTAACATGCATTAAATGCCTGCGGAAGTGCACCGACGGGACGTTTCGGTCACTTAGATCGCTTATGTCACGGAGGTGACATCATGACAGGTCGAGGTAAATATTGAAGGCTCAATTCGTTTCTTGTCATTACACTCCAAAAAATAAGGGGACTATCTGTATACGGTTAAAACTGGGTCCACCCGATTTTATTGATTGACCAAGACCAGGGAGATGTATCGAAGATCGGCCCCGTAGTAGATCAGACCGAGGCATGCAGACAAGATATCGAGTTCAGAATTTGAGGTACCTATCGAGATCAAGACCATTAAAAATCGAGACCAAACAAGGTTGACATCGAGCAAGACCGAAGTAACATAACGGAAGGCGAGATATCCGTGACTGGTCGATAATCATGACAGAAATCTCGGAACAGATTAAATCAAGAGCGGTTGTTTAGCTAATCAT
The DNA here is from genome assembly GCA_005239505.1 of Nicotiana paniculata. Classification (NCBI taxonomy): domain Eukaryota; kingdom Viridiplantae; phylum Streptophyta; class Magnoliopsida; order Solanales; family Solanaceae; genus Nicotiana; species Nicotiana paniculata. The sequence goes on along the minus strand of ML330593.1, from coordinate 20,132 downwards.
ACGATTTCTTTCTGTAATTAGAGTTGTTCCATAAGTAGAATTCCTCTATTATATAAACGGGAGTTCTGATCATTTGTAACCCACATTATTCATACATATCAAAGCAATATAACAATCTCTCTCAATTATACTCTCTTGTTCATCAGTTTACTTTCTGCTTCATTATTTTAGCATTAGTCAGTTCGAGGGTACTCTAACTCGAGAGCTGAATTACATTCTAACACCGGTTTGCTCTACTTTATTATTAATTTATGTTATTAATCTTCATATTTATCAATTAGTATTAGGTGAAATCATGTTTTCTTAAAACCACATTATAAGTTTAATTGTTATCCGATTTTAAGGGTAAACAAAGTGTGTATTCTAGTCTCGAGTTGGTCGTGTTTCGGGATAAATTTAAGTTACCTTATGATATCAACTTTTGCACATACTTGAGTCAGTTTATTAAGTTTCAACAAAGTTAAATTCAATAATTCTCCGATATATTGAAAAAATAATACCTAACAACAACAATAACAAGATATTACTTTTTTTCACATCAATAACAAGATATTACTCTTATCTATCTGTTTCCAAATATACCTTTTTACTGTTAAAATCAAATTACTAAGAAAAATCATGGAAATGTTGGATTAAAGAAAAGGTGAAAGAAAGAGGGATAATTGAGAGAACGTCTATTCAATTCTTGCTACTCCATTTATTACTATTTTCAGTATTATCAATTTTGGGGACGGATTAATTCGGATTCACATCGTAGCCGAATTATTAACAAGGAAAACAGTCTCCATTAAGAATTTTTATACACGATGCTCGAAACAGAAAAACTCTAATTAAAATTGAGAGGTCATATTCATACCATCATAATTGCCGGTGATGCTCCATTTATTGTTGGTCCTCAATTATAGCCCGTTTGACTTAGCGGTAAAAATCAACTTATTTTGATAAATATTTTTTTTGTCAAAAGTATTTTTTGTGAGAAACATTTTGTGTTTAATTAATTAATTTGAAAAATACTTCTAAGCAACAATTAATGTTTGGCCAAACTTTTAAAAACTGCTTCTAAGTATATTTTTCTCAATAGTGTTTTTGGATAGAAGCATTTTTTCTACTTCTCCTCAAAATATTTTTTTTTCTTCCAAAAGCTTGGTCAAACACTTCAACTTTGAAAAAAAGTATATTTTTTCAGGACCTGTTTGACCATAGATTTTACCAAAAGTTATTTGGGTTTTTTTTTTGGAAAATACATGTTTGTTCATAAATTTTGTCTATATTTTAGAAAATTCCCAAAACCCAAATAATATTACTATTACATTTTTTTAAAAATTATCCTGTACTTTTGTATTTTATAACAGAGCCTACCATTTATTATTTTTAACAATATTGTTTCATCTTCTCGATCATCTAATAGTGTATTATGTAATTCATTATAAAAAATGATAATTTTGTACCAAGTTTATTTATGTTCAGGACTATAGTTTGCGATAATATAATGAATGTTATTGATGAAGGTACTGTAGGATATTGCTGATAGTTTTTAGAACTTGTGGGTATAAGATGTTTTATAATTTTTTTAGAGAAAAGTGAAATATGTTTTGAAAACTAATGTCCAAACATGTTTTCATCTTCAAACCAAATTTCACCCAAATCAAATTTTTCAAAACAAATTTAAAAATCTATAGCTAAACGCTAGCTTAAAAAGAATAATTATAGAATTGGAGAAGCTTGGCCAAAAAGACTATTAGTCGAGCAAAGTTTTTTGTAGGGAGGGAGGAGTTATTACCCTTTTAAAAGTTGGAGGATTTAACGGTCATGCTAACTTACTTTAAAGTTAAAACACGCAGCCTATAATAAATGCAAATGATACAATCGGTCTCATTGGACAAAGTGTACAAAATTTTATGGAGAAAGTCCATAGTATACATTGAGCTCAATCACAAATTCCATTGGCCACTACACGTCTAAAGCTCACAAATTTTGGGTTTGTGAATTCATTCCCAAAACATTATCCCACAACATAAAGGAACAGTTTGACAAGTAGTAAATCAATTAATCAAATGCGGCTCATTTTATAACTAAATGAATGTGATCATATATGAATTAAGTATGATTTGTTAACTGTAGTTTTTTGGGATAATTAATATCTGGATGACACGAATCCGCAGAATCTAATTAACAGATATGAACTGGGCTGATACGACATAATTAATAAAAATGTAATTAGAGTCCATTGTTTTCTTTGGGAAAACATATTACTCGAACTCAATGTATGCACAAACAAAAGTAAGATTAATAAATGCATGATATGAGTACTCTATAAAAGGTATCATTACTTAGTATGATTAATTACTCCTATATATTTTACTTCGAATCATCACTTTACTATAATAAATTATTAGCTCGGGTGTATGAACAATTATTTTTGAGACAGTTTTTCAGATTGACCAAAAAGTATAACTCTTAGATAAGAATAATTAAATTTATCTATTAAGGATTAAACCTAGTTAACAATAATGTTCCTAGGTGCGAGTTTCGAAAGTGTAATTAATGTTGGACTGATCTGATAAAAATGTAACAATTGAGTGATTCACCTAATAAAGAAGGAACTAGGTGTTACTCCTCTTGACAATGATGAATGACAGACAAATCTTTGAATATTCGAATTATCCTTGAATCTGGTGGAAAGTATGAAATAATATAGACAAAAATCTTGGTGAAAAATGTGTTGTTTGTATTATAATGAGAGAGAATCTTTTGTCAAAGACTTTTCTTACAATTGAATATCACATGCCCTACCCCATTGTCTCTTTTTCTATTTATACGAGACATGTCTCTAAAAACCCCTAACAGGACAAGTCCAGAGAATATCCATTAGAATATTCTCTTTAATATCTTATTTCAAAAATTAGCCGTCATGGCTCTGTCAACGATGCTCGACCTCGGTTATTGTTGACATCTCGAACACAAATCTCGCGATTTTCCGGTCAACCTCGACTGACTCTTTCGTTAATACTATCTTACCTTAAATATTATAGGGCAACTTTTGACCTATACAATTGGATTACGGGGAATCATGTCATATATTGAGAATTTCATATGGAGACATTATGGTAGAAGTTATTCCGAGGGAGATATCACGAGTCAAAAACATACTTAACAACATGTCATCCAGCAATCTCCTATTTGTCAACGATTTGTTGAACTGAATGGTTTTATATATAGGGTATCTTATCAGCAGTTCTAAAATTTTTGTTTTCCCAATATGTCCTAAGCCGAGAAACAAAAGTGTTATCTTAGGTTTTCTGTTGACTCATGACCGCCTGGTTTTGCAAATCACAAAAGTGGACTGTTGTATTCTTGGGCTTTGGCATTATATTCAATTGTGGGTCCATATCTTTTCCTACTTTCCGACCACTGCGACACCGAGAAAAGTAGTTATTGTGGTACTATCCCTTTCAAACAAGTCAATGACCATCAATTATTTTTGGGAGGCTCGATTTTTTTTTTTTTTTTTGGTTTTTTGGGTGGGTTGGGTTTGGGGGGTTGGGGGAGTGTCGGAGAGAAAGCTAACTTCAATTATAAGCATTTGATAAGAGTTTTGCTTAATGTGTATTTTCTTGTATATTAAAAAGGAATGTATACCATTAATTAAGGATTGTAAATGGACTTTAAGAATAAAAAATCCTGATAGAGAACATCTCCCATTTTAATGGACCTTACGAGGGTAAACTGTAATAATAGAAGGGCAAGTGTTTGACCAAAAAATATAATCCTTGGTTAAACTAATTAATCAGTTATTAAGAAGAGTCAATCCTAGTTAAAGCTAATAACTCCAGATCTTAGATGAATAATATGAACAATGATACAGCAGAATAAAAGTGTTATCAATAAATACGTCAAGATGCGCTAGTATGCAAGAAACATCAAGTATTAAATAACACTAAATGGAAATAAATGTAAATAAGGAGGAAAATTCATCCAATATTGAATAGGGTGAAGGATTCCTTTCTCTGACAATGATGAATGACAAGAATATGAAAGAATATTGTGTACTTTCTTAGATCTGATGGAAATGACAATAGATAATCCACAAAAGGTTGAATATCTTCAAAAAGTAGTTCTTTGTATTTTTCGTGAGAGCTTATCATTTTACAAGTGTTCTTATCATATAGAATATTACCTCTTTTCCCTCATCTTTCCTTCTATTTACCGTGCGCCTTCCGTTTCGATTCCAGTACGCTTGACAGTTGATGTTCTCAATTGAGTGTCTGTTCTCTATAAATACGGGTGGAAAGCCCCCTGAGTAATCCTTTTCATTTTCCAGTTTCTGAGCCTTCACTCTTTCCTCCTTTCTTCTCCTTCTTGTGTTCTTGCCTTAATCGCTTCCATTTTCAAATTTTCTGGTTTAAGTTACCCTTGGCGTTTCTGCTTCCCATTGAGTTTGTATCTTCAACGTTTACGATCGACTAAATATGGTTAACACTTCTCAAGTTTCTGATGCGGCACTTGAGCCAACGCCATTATCAGTGAGGACGCCTCCTCACAAAGATTATGCAACTGTCATTGTTGAGTATAATAGTTTTCCCACCGTGGAGGAAATTATTCCTCGCAATGATAGAGTTAGGTCAGATTTTTCTAAACCGGCTACACAGGAACCAGAACCCATGCTATCTGAACTGGACGCAATCGCTTTGGCCGACCTTAGGGCTAAATACAACATCCCAGCCCATATAGACTTGGTCCCGGTTGGCAGTGACGTAGTCCATATTCACCGCCCTGGGTATTGCGCCTTTTACGCGTACCCATTCCGAGTGGGCTATTCTCTTCCTCTTCCTCCGCTGGCAGAGGAATTCTGCCGATATTACAACATCTGTCTGGCCCAGCTCTCTCCGTACATCTACAAGCTTTTTATAATATTGATGAAATATGTGGAGCTGGCTAACCGCGGCGTTTCTATTCGCCACTTGCTACATCTCTTTGCGCTGAGTTTTCTTAGAGGCACGATGCTGCATCTCCATCATCGTGGGACCAAGGGCTTAGTCGTGAAGATGGATGATAGGGACAATCGTCGTTTCTGGTTCCACTTCATCTATATCAAGACTGAGCACGTGGTGGCGAACCCTAGCGGATTTTATGAGATGTGGAACTTTGCCCGTAAGTGTCTCTTATTAGATGATTTCTCATATTATTTTGTTTTATCGACTACCTAACTACTCCTCTTCTTCTTTCGTGCAGCCGAGAGAGAGCCTCCTACGTTGATCGCTAGCATTCGGGATTGGGTGAGCCAAGTTTTACCTCATACGATGAGATCCGTGAATGGTCGTCCTTCTATAAGAAGTTTGGTCGCAAACCCTCTGCGACTGGTAAGTTATTCATTTAAACCTTCTATTGATTATGTGTTAATGTCGTTTTCTTTTTCCCTCCTTTCTTTAACTAAACTTCTTTGTTGTCTGCTCGGAGGGCTTCAAATAAGACGAAGGCTCCTACCCCCGCCTTCCGTCGTGCAGGTGCCTCCACAGGGTCGTTTCTTGCTGAAGCCGCAAGCAAGCTTGCTCAGATTGTTGCTCCTTCCAGACCTTGGCCTCCCATGGACCTAGCCGCCGAGCAACGATTCCATCGGCGAAGACTTCGCCTTACCCTGTTCTGCATTTGGTGGACGAGTCCTCACCGAGCGAGAGGGAAGTAGTTCCGTCAAAAATACGGAGGATAGAGGTTGGCGGTGAGACGGGGGGAGCCGAAGAGTCAACAAGGGGGGATCCTCAATCGGCCATGGCAGCGTCCGAGGGCGGTGTTTCCATAGACACTGAGATTTTTTCCCCTCAGAAATCATAGAAACAACTGCCTTTCCCCACACCATCGTGGAAAGATAAGAACGAGATGAGGCAGCTCAAGTTATTCCGACGAGTGATCCATCACCGTCGGGGCAAGCCGACGTCTCTTCCTCTACCGAGGTAAGGGGAAAAAGCGTAGCCGTGGATGGATATGAGTCTATGTCACGACCCAAATTCCCAACCTTAGGGATCGTGATGGCGCTTAACACCACACTTGTTAGGCAAGCCAATGTTAGAGTTCGCTTAAATATTTCCTTTAATTAACCATTTAAACAGGATAAAATAATTTTACATTAAACTTGATCTAATGGCTTTCAATAAATAATTCCAAATATAAAATAATAGATAATCAGTTAAACCGAGCCACGAACTAATTATATAAATAAACCTAGAACTACCCTAAAGTCTTGTGTCACAATTCACGAACTACTAAAGAATACTACAAATACTGGGCTAAAAGAAATAGTACAACTGTCCTGAATATAATAAAACAATTTTATAATAAATGGGAGAAGACTATCTGCGGGCGCCGGCAGATATACGTCGTGTCCCCGCGTAACTGAATAACCGCTCTAAATACCTCTACAACTGACTGGTACCTGGATCTGCACAAAAGAGTGCAGAGTGTAGTATCTTTACAACCGACCCCATGTACTGAGTAAGTACCTCGACGAAGTAGTGACGAGGCTACGGCAGGGCATTAACAATATAACCTGTGACAATAATATATGAAGTACGGAAGAAATATAAAACAAATAAATAATAACTGCAACAACAAATAAAACACTCAGTCGCCTTTTCCAGGTCTCAGCTATAACCAATTCTCACAAAATTTCCAAATTTCCAAACTTTAACTTTAAATAAAAGTAGTGCAAAAATATATAAAAAAAATTAGTAAAATGAACATTTAAGCCTTCCAAATCTTTATTTTCTTTGAAATTCAGTAAAAATGTAAATGTCCTCCCTTATTGCTCCTTGTTGCGGCGTGCAACCCGCTCCCACCTGTCCACCCTTATTGCTCCTCCCTAAATATATCACATTTATTACTCTTATTGCGGCGTGCAACCCGATCCCACTTGTCCACCCTTATCACTCCTTGTTGCGGCGTGCAACCGCTCCCACCAGACATCTCATATCAATTTATTCATAAATTTCACAATTTAGGCCAAGCCTTTCACACTATTTTTGTCTCAACAATTATAAATAAGAACTGTATTTTTCTCATAACTTCATCAATATCCTCTCAACCATGAAACCAACAGGAACATATATATATATATATATATATATATATAACATATATCTCGTAAAACAATGCCAAACCACTCAACCGTTTTGTACCACAAGGGAACCAGCTAAAACAACCAATACTCTTTCCAAAATACCCACAACAATATTTAACTACAAAATAATAAGGCCAAGTAGTCATAGAAACAATAATGAACATAGAACAATTAAGCCAAGAATCAATTAAGTTGGGAACGGGAAAAAGATCATGTTTAACAGGCAATTTGGTGGTGCATAGATACTCGTCACTTCACCTTTACACCACACACATGCATTTCACATAGCAAGCTAGTGGGGACTCCTATTCTCTCAAGTTAAAGTTAGACCAAACACTTACCTCAGTTTTGTAGGCCACTCACTGCTTAATTACGGCTTTTCCTTTTGAATTCACCTCTAACTTGCTCGAATCTAATCATAATTAACTCAATATCATCAATTTATGCTAAAAGAACTAACTTTATTGAAAAATATGACTTTTTAAGTTTTCTAAAAAAAAAAGTAAAAACCCGAACCCGAGCCTGCTTGGTCTAAACTCGGGGTTCGGACCAAATTACGTTTACCCGTTCACCCACAAACCAATTTATACTATTAGTTTTGAAATTCGACTTTAATTCGATTTTTACAAAATTCTCTAATTCTACCCAAACCCTCAATTTTTACCATGAAAATTCTTAGTTTTTGCTTTAAAAGTGATGAAATACAGTAAGGAATTGAAAGAGAAAAGTTTAGAATTGATTATCTATGACTTGGGGATGATAATTGTTGAATAAAATCGCTATTAGGGTTGTAAACCTCGAAAATATGGTGAAGAAGAAGGTTTGCCCGTTTTTTGAAGAGTATTTATATTAGCTGGGGTGAAGACCTATGCAATCGCACTCAAAAGGATGCGTTCGCATAGGGTAAGGGGACTGGGCAGTGCGTTCGCGTGGGGAGGGGTGCGATCGCATAGAGTACTGGCGTCCCCTCTCCCAGGCCTGTTTTAATGTTGTGCGTTCGCGTAGCAGGGAGTGCGTTCGCACAACTTAGCCCAGATGAAGAATCACGATCGCATCACTGGTGTTGCGTTCGCACAGTACAAATTTGGGACCTCAGACTTTACACTATGTGATCGCGGACCTTCCTATGCAATCACATAGAACAATAGACTTGGACACCAGAAAATGAAAAACCAGCAATTCTCTTTAAGTGTAAAACACCCTGTGGCCAACCCGAAACTCACTCGAGCCCTCGGGGCTCTAAGCAAAACATGCATGCAAGTCTAAAAACATCATACGGACTTGATCGTGCGATCAAATCATGAAAATAACATGTCAAACTATAAACTAAACCTCAAAACTCATCATTTTCAACAAGAACTCTTAAAGTTCATAACTCTTCAACCGGATGTCTGAATCACGTCAAACGAACTCGGCTTTTTATCAAATTTCACAGTTAACCTTTTAATATCGTAAAAAATCTGTACCGGGCTCCGGAACTAAAATACGGACCCGATACCAATGATTTCAAACATTATTTCTTTTCTTTAATTCATAAATATTTCAGCAAAACAATTTCTTTCAAAAATTGATTTCTAAGGCTTGGGACCTCGGAATTCATTTATGGGCATACTCCCGAGTCCCATATTTTACTGCGGACCTCCCGAGATCGCCTGAACATGGATCCAGGTTAGTTTACTCAAAATGTTGACCAAAGTCACCTTTTATCAAATTTAAATTTTGGAAAGCACTATTTCTCATATTTTCACATAAAAGATTTCCGGTTTCACGCCCGGACTGCACATGCAAATTGAGGTATTTAAAATTAGTCTATTTATGGCTATTAAGCATGGAACGGAGTCCAAATTTATAAAATGACCCCTTGGGTCATTCACAGTCTAGCTCCGACATCGACCCTGAGGAGGTTCGGATGTATAATGAAGGGTTCACTCGGGTGGAGGTGAGGACGGAGAGGACTACTCGCAACATAGTCATTCCCCACGACCTAGACTTGTTGAAGCATACGGAGAGCGTAGTCCCTTCTTTGGGTCCACTCTATTCCCGTGTCGAGGATAAGACATTACAAAGATTTGACGACGCTGCCCTATCGTGGGGCATATCAGGAATGTCTTTGCGGGTAAGTTTTCAAGTTGTTGCTCTTTACGTCCTTTCTTTTTCTCTTTTGTTTCTACTGACTTATTTCTTCTATTCTTTATTTGCTAGATCCTTATTCTGGAGATTGAGTGTGCCCGTCAGGAAGAGAAGAGGCGGGCTATCTTTAAGAGAATAGAGTCGAAATACCGTAAGTATCGTGCCAAGCATCGTGAGCTATGCCACCGACTTGGCGTGGATGGAAACTTCCAATCTCTTAGGAACGAGCTGAAACAGAAGGACGATGAACTCATAGGAGTAATTCGCAAATGCAGTGAGCTTGAGGGATCGCTAAGGGCCAAGGAGGACGAGCTTGAGGTGAGCATGGGGGTCGCAGCTGAATGTGTTGATCTTCAAGCTCAATTGGCATCCCTGCGGGTTGAACTTGAGCAAAGTTCGACCTATGCCAATGACCTGAATGCCGAGCTGGTTGAAAAGACGGCGGAGTTAGGCGCGGCCGAGGAAGCCATGAAGGTAGTTTTGGCAAGAGTGGCGGCGACGGAGGAGGTCATTCGCTTCCTTCGATCTGAACGGGAGAGTGAGGTGGAGGCGGGCGTGCTGAGGGAGGCTAGGCTCTATGAGAGGATTGGCGGACTTGAGGGAGAGGTTTCAAATCTGAATGATCAGGTCGCTGCTCTTGAGGCTGAAAAGGTGCAGTTGTTGGCTCGACCATCTTCCTCTCATACTTTTGCCTTTCCCGACGTGTCGCGGGACTCGTATGAGAAGTGGATCCATGCTGAGTACCAGTTAGACATATTTAGGGACTTGATGGCGGCAGGGAAAGCTACCGAAGTTGAGTTCGAGGGTGCTCGTGCCGAGGCGCGTGAAGCACGAGTTGCCTGCGGTTACGATCCTGCTACACCGAGGGCAAATAATAGTGAGGATGACTTGGACGGGATTGAGCAGGTAGCTTGGTATGACGATGAGCACTTGGATGGTGAAGATGGCGATGGTGACGATAATGGGGATGGAGTAGAGTAATGCTTTGTAATTTGTTTTGTTTTTGTGGACGTCTTTCTGGACTTTTTAAGATACTTTTTGGATTTGAATGTTATTTTTGCTGTACATTTTTGAGTTTTCTGTTTTTTCTTTGAATATTTTCTTCAAGTGATTGATTTGATTAGAAGAACTGTGTCAGTATATGCTAGCTCGAACATGGTCGAGTATATCCTTAATTGAATTTGGATGAAGTCCCATACCGCCATAGTTAACTCAAACAAGGTTAACTGCAAATCAAACTCGGGTTAGGTCGAGTATAAGCAGAATTCAAGTGAGGTCGAATATAAATCTTAAGTTGTTCGAACAAAGTCGAGTGTGAGTTAATGAGCGATGTTGGGCTTTACTCTTTATTAATTCGAACGAGGTCGAATGCGAGTTAATTCGAGTGAGGTCGAATGATACTCTTTATTAATTCGAACGAGGTCGAATGCGAGTTAATTCGAGCGAGGTCGAATGATACTCTTTATTAATTCGAACGAGGTCGAATGCGAGTTAATTCGAGCGAGGTCGAATGTTACTCTTTATTAATTCGAACGAGGTCGAATGCGAGTTAATTCAAGCGAGGTCGAATGTTACTCTTTATTAATTCGAACGAGGTCGAATGCGAGTTAATTCAAGCGAGGTCGAATGTTACTCTTTATTAATTCGAACAAGGTCGAATGCGAGTTAATTTGAACGAGGTCGAATGCTAGTTAATTCGAGTGAGGTCGAATGCTAGTTAGTTCGAGCGAGGTCGAATGTTACTCTTTATTAATTCGAACGCGATCGAATGCGAGTTAATTCGAGCGAGGTCGAATGTTACTCTTTATTAATTCAAACGAGGTCGAATGCGAATTAATTCGAACGAGGTCGAATGCGAGTTAATTCAAGTGAGGTCGAAGGTTACTCTTTATTAATTCGAATGAGGTCGAATGTGAGTTAATTCGAGCGAGGTCAAATGTTAATCTTTATTAATTCGAACGAGGTCGAATGCGAGTTAATTCAAGCGAGGTCGAATGTTACTCTTTATTAATCCGAACGAGTGTCTTGATTGGTGTAGTGTTAAACTTGGTGCAACGTTTAACTTGGTGGAGATAGGCGAACATCATGTGTTTGCACTTTTGCTTGCAATATATATATTGGAGAAATTTACATGTATTCGTTTTTCGGACTGGTACTCCAGTCCCATCGTATCTAGTCCCTTCATTGGTCGATCTGGGGAAGTATTTGAGGGGTCGGCCAATGAACTAGTGCTTAACTTCGAAATGTCCTACCCTCCGCCTCGTTAAAAACCTCCCTGAGAAAACCCAATTGGGACAAAAATCAGGTGAGGGAAAAAGAGTACGACTCGGAGAACATCTTTCCTTAGAATTTGAAGTACTTGAGGTTAGCGACGTTCCAATTGTTTGGTAGTAATTTTCCTTCCATCGTTTCTAATTGAAACGACCCTTTGCTTGCTGCCGCCATAATTTTGTATGGGCTTTCCCAATTGGTCCCCAGTTTTCCTTCCCGTGGATCCTTGTTTGCCTGTGTTTTGGCTTTGAGTACATAGTCCCTGACTTTGAGTGGTCTGACCTTGGCTTTTTTTGTTATAGTATCGCTCTGCCTATTGTTTCCGGACTACCATTATTACGTAAGCCATGCCGCTTCGTTCTTCGGCCTCATCGAGGTCTTGCCTTTTGTTTTCGTTGTTGCTTGGCCCGCTCTCATGTGATTACCTTAGACTTGGTTCTCCGACCTTGACCGGTATCACTGCATCAGTCCCATAGACTAATGAGTACGGTGTTTCTCATGTGCTTGTCTTTGGAGTTGTGCGGTATGCGCATAGCACTTCCGGCAGCAACTCCGGCCATAGTCCCTTGGCGTTCTCGAGTTTCTTCTTCATGATATTCAATATTGACTTGTTAGAGGATTTCGCTTGTCTATTGCCCGCAGGGTGATATGGCGTGGAGAGTATTCTTTTGATATGCCATTTTTTGAAGAACTCGGTGGTCTTCTTTCCCGTGAATTGAGGTCCATTATCACAGCTGATTTCATTGGGGATGCCGAAGCGGCATAGAATATTCCTCCATATAAAGGCGATCACTTCTTGCTCGCGTATTTGGGCAAATGCGTCTGCTTCTACCCACTTAGAAAAATAGTCAATTAAAACTAAAAGAAATCGTACGTTACCTCGTTCTGCTGGGAGGGGACCGACGATGTCCATTCCCTATTTGATGAAGGTCCAAGGCGAGGTGACTGAGTAGAGGTGCTCGCCCACTTGGTGGATCATGGGGGCATATATTTGGCATGGTTCACATTTTTTAACGAAGTCGGCGGCTTCCTTTTTCATTGTGGTCCAGTAGTAGCATGCTCGTATGAGACATCTAACTAGAGCCTGGTAACCTGTATGAGCTCCGCAGTGACCTTCGTGGACTTCTTCTAGGACGCGTCGCGTCTGGTTTGGTCCTAAGCAGAGGCGGACCTACGTTGTAGGTTGAGGGGTCACGGGACCCCGTTAGCCTCGTCAAAAAACTCTATATATGTATTTTACATAAATTTGTACATACAACTGGAACCCCTTAAGTATTTTCCTTGTGCCCCCAGACACAAAAAGGCAGACGGAAGGAATGGTTATAAGGCACGCTTTGGTTTTCTCCTTTTGCTGTAAGACGTGAGTTCGAGACTACCTTCAGCCTTTTCACCTTCCTATTCCTATTTTATACGCTATTTCAAAGAGAACTAGTGTACTAGAGAGCTTTATTTATTATTTTTTATTTTGTTGAAGGCAATTATAGTTTAGTATTACTTAATTAATTTTATTCTCTTCAAATTGCAACGTATTGCTCCATAAATAGAAAAATGCAAATTATTTTGCCACCACCTTCTTTTTTTTAGAAGAAGAAGGTTGTGGATTTATTTATTACTTTTAAATTTTATTGAATTCAAATGTAATTTAGTATTCATGCATAATAGTCAAGTTAATTAATTTTATTCTTTTTCAAATTCCTCTCTTAAAATTAAAAGCTTCAAATTACAAATTATCGCTCCACAAATAGGAAAATACAGATCAAACCTTCTTTAACAATCACTTTGACAAGGTAGCGGATATCCGTCAACTCCGACTCGGCAATGGAAACTAAGAATTAAGACTCTTTTTTAGTTATTTGACTATTAATATGCCCTTAATCTTGATTTATTTCGTAAGTTTTATTTAATTTTTGAAGTTTGAACACCCTTTTGATCACTGATACTTTTTTAATTTGAGAAAAAAATCAAAAATTTAAAGCTTGGAACAAGTTTAAATCAAACACTTTTACTTCCCGTAGCACCCATTTTGCGAAAAAAATCTCTCCCTTTCGGTGTTTTCTCTTTTTTTTTTAGAACTTCTTTTTGTTTATACTTAGTCATCATACTTGTTAAGATTTCAAAGAGCTGCACATCAAATTTTATTGCTAGTAATTAGTATAAAATGGTGCCCCCGCTGTGCTCAAATCCTGGGTATGCCTATGGTCCTAAGCATTTTGCTAGGGGACCGCCATACGTCCTTTTGTATAGGTCGTTATTGATGACGATGTACCTAGCTGCTTGCATTCGAAGCTTTTTGGCTTCTTTTTTGTCGTTTGGAAGCACGCCATCCTGCAAATATGTGACAATACAATTGCGCTAGTCCCAAGTTAGGTTTATAGTCATACCTCGATTTGATCGATCGACGAGTGGAGGAGAGTAACTATGTTCCCTTCTCCGGTTATGCCTTTTGTGGCTGCTGCCAGTTTGGCGAGGCCATCTACTTCGACATTATGTGCTCGAGGTATTTGATCGAGCTGGCATTCGTCGAACTCGAGTAATAATTTGCAGATCTCGGCCTGGTATTTCTGTATCCTTTGTTCCTTGACTTGGAAAGACCACGTGACTTGATTGACAACGAGTTGTGAGTCACAACATAGGACTAACTTTAGTCCTGCAATCACGGCCTCATACTCGGCCTCATTGTTAGTTATATCAGGGCATCTTATGGACTGGCAAATTACTTTGCTTGTTGGGACCTCGAGCACGAGTCCTAGTCCGGATCCCAACACGTTAGAGGCGCCATCAATATACAAAACCCATAGGTCGTGTGTTTTGGGGGAAGTACGGGTAGCTTCCTTTTCGACTTCGGGTATTATTTTTGTGCTGAAGTCGGCGACGAAGTCGGAAAGCACTTGCAACTTTATTGTCGTTCGCGGCTGATAGGTTATATTGTGCTCGCTCAATTATATGGCCCATTCGGTCAATATACCCTAGAACTCGGGTTTGTGCAGGATACTTCTTAGAGGGAAGGTCGTGACCACTGAAATAGGGTGGCACTGGAAATAGAGTCTAAGCTTTCATGAAGCTACGACCAAATCCAGGGCTAGCTTCTCGAGGTGGGGGTACCTCTTTTCCGCGTCAACCAAAGTTTTGCTGATATAGTAGATTGGAGATTTCGTACCAGGACAACACTTACTGCTACGTCGGACACGACCAGGTAAATGAGGAGACGGTCCCCAGGTCTCCCTTAGCAAGTAATGAGGGTGAAGATAGGTATGCCTTTAGTTACTTCAAGGCATCAACGAACTCGGATTTCCATTGGAGTCCATTATCTTTCTTGAGTACGCCGAAAAACTTTTGGCACCTATTGGAGGACCGCGAGATGAATCTTGACAGGGCAGCTATACGGCCGGTCAGTTTCTGCACCTGCTTCTTGCTAGTCAGGTTCTCCGGTATTCCTTCTATGGCTTTGATTTGGTCGGGGTTGACCTCAATGCCTCATTGTGATACTAAGAAGTCGAGGAACTTTACCGAGGTTATGCCGAAGGCGCACTTTTTGGGGTTCAATTTCATGCCATATCGTCTTAGTATGTCGAAGGCTTCTTTCAGGTGGTCGATGTGATCTTCCTTCCTTTTTGACTTGACCGACATGTAGTCTATGTAGACTTTCATGGTTTTGCCGAGTCGATCTTTGAACATATTTGTCACCAACCTCTGATATGTCGCCCCTGCATTCTTTAATCCAAACGACATCACCCTGTAGCAGTACGTCCCTTGGTGGGTGATGAAAGTGGTCTTTTCCTGGTCTTCTTCCTCCATGAGGATCTGGTTGTAACCCGAGTAGGCGTCTAGGAATCTTAGTAGCTCGTGTCGTGCCGTTGCGTTGATGAGCTGGTCAATATGGGACAGTGGAATGAGTCTTTCAGGCATGCTTTGCTTAGATTTATGAAGTCTACGCACATCCGCCATTTCCCATTCTTCTTTTTTACCATGACCACGTTGGCTACCTATTGGGGGTATTTTGACTCCCTGATAAAGCCATTTTCCAGCAATTTTTTGACTACCTCGCAGACAGCGTCATTTATTGCGGAGTTGAATTTCCTTCTAACTTGTCGTACTGATGGGTAGAATGGGTCGATGTTCAATTTGTGTGTCGCTATCTCTTTTGGGATGCCTGGCATATCTGCATGGGAAAAAGCGAACAAGTCTACATTGTTAGCTAAAAATTGGTGAAATTTACTTGGTTCTTGGAGTTTGTGACCGATGTAGGCCTTTTTGCTGTTGTCATTTTTGTCGAGTTGCACGGGGTCGAGGTCCTTCACAGTTGATCTTGTGGCCTCTATGATTTCGGGGTCCTTTACGACATCTTTCCCTTCTTCACCATCTGACTTCGACCTTGTAAATTTCTATTCCTCCTCGCCTTTGTCCTTCAATTGTTGGGTGTATGTGCAATCTTGGGTGATGCGGTAGCATTCTTGGGCAGTGCATTGTTCGTCACGGATGCTGAATACTCCCCACGGGGTGGGAAACTTGACAACTTGGTATAAACTGGAGGGGATGTCCTTCATGGCATGTATCCAAGGTCGTTCTATGATGGAGTTGTACGCTGTATCTTGATCCATAATGTGGAACGTAGTTTCCAAAGAAACACCACCGGCTAGGACGGATAGCGTGATTTCTCCAGATGTTCGCTCAACTACATTGTTAACACTCGTTAGTCTGATGCAACGTGGCACTATCGTATCCTCGAGCCTTATTTGTGCAAGAAATCGAGGGTCGATAATGCACACGCCGCTTCCGTCATTGACCATAATGCGTTTTACGTCAGTATCTAAAATGCATAAAGTAATAACAAAAGCGTTGTAGTGTGGAAAGGTCAAACCATGGGTATCCGACTCGTCGAAGATGATACTTTCTTCGAGGTCGTCATACCGTTCATGCGTGATTGATCGTTTCAGCTTGTGGTTGGTTGTGAATTTTACATCGTTGATTGATGCGCCCTCGCCTCCTCCGATGATCATCTGGATGGTACGGTCTGGGGAGGGTGGTTTTGGTGGATCCTGATGCTGTTTTCGTCCTCGAGTGAAATTTACCCTTCCTCCGTCGCTCAAGAGTTCTTTCAAATGTCCTTGACGAAGCATGTTCACGACCTCTTGCCTTAAGGCGATGCAATCCTCGATTTTGTGGCCTCGTTCCTGGTGAAATTCACAGAGGACGTTTGCCTTTTTGGTGTTTGGGTCGGACTTTATCTTCTGCGGCCACTTCACTTTTGCGCCGAGCTTCTCGAGGACGTAGACTATTTCTGAAGGAGAGTCCCTATTTGCAGCCTGGATGGAGGCATACCTCTTTCGCTTCGGTGAGTCCCTATTTACGGCCTGGATGGGCCATTGCTGTGACCGGGAGTCGGTATGACGGCGACTCTGACATATGGTTGGTGCCTTTCACAGTTGGAGTGTGGGCCTGCATGGTCCCTTCTGTTCTCGTTTCTGCGATCTTTCCTCCACTCCATTTGGATTAAGGCCAACTGTTGAGTTGGTCCATTTAGGTCGTCCTCATCAGCTCGTACTTCGACGCAGTAGGCGTTGTGTATCTCGTCCCAAGTGGTTGGGGGTTATTTCATGAGTCGGCTTAGAAATTTTCTGGTCGCCCTCGAACTGCTCCTATTTAACATGTTCTGGAAAGTTGCTACCGCCATCCCATCTGATACATTTGGAAGAGTCATTCTCACACGGTTGAATCGAGCGAGGATGTCCCTTAGTCCTTCGTCGGGTGACTGTTTAATGGCGAATATGTCGTTGAGCCTCGCCTCTGTTTCCTTAGCCCCGGCATGGGTCGTGACAAACTTGTCGGCCATCTCCTCGAATGTTTCTATGGAGCGAGCAGGTTACTGTGAGTACCAAGTTAGTGCTCCCCCGGTGTGAGTTTCACCAAATGTCTTCAGCAATATGGAAGACACTTGTTCTTTGGCGAGGTCGTTGCCTTTCACTGCAGTGACATAGTGGGTCACATGATCCTCAGAGTCCGATGTACCGTCATATATTTTCAAATATGGCGGCGTTTTGAAGGTTTTAGGTATGGCGTGTGGTGCAGCTTCGTCACTATATGGTTTCTCTACGACCGGTCGGCGTCTCGTTTTAGTAAGAGTTTTGGGGCGCCCGGTATATTTTCTATTCTTTATTGGTGCTCTTTCATTTGGTTGCGGAGCATTTTGTTTTCGTTATCCATCTCCTCCATCTTTATAAAAATGGCTATGATGGTGTCGCTACCTGCATCATTAACGTTGTAAGTAAATACCTGTTATAGGAGGAAGGTCGTGTTACTCATCTGTCGCTGGTGCGATGCAAATTCTCGCATCTTTGTTTGTCCTTTGGGCGGGTTTGTCGAGTATGTTGGTCAGTGTGCTTGGTAACCACCCCTCGAGCAACTTTTTCACCACTGGTGGTGTCTCTTCTGTTGTGGACGTAGAGGCCCCCTTACCGTGTGAGGTTGTGGCATTACCGTGAGGGAGGGTTGAACCACTCTGTCCGGCGGAGGCGTTTGGCGTCACGTTCTGCTCGTCTTTCTCCAATGACCTCATTGATGGTATTTAGGAGGTTGCACCAGCTACTGCTTTCATTCTTTCCTCTCCATTACCTGTCATGTTAGACTATACACGCGAGGAAGGACAAGATTTTGTGTTTTTTCTTTTAGATCTGAAAGAAACCAAGACTTTGACTTGGAAATTCCCACAGACGGCGCCAAATTGTTTGACCAAAAAATAATAATCCTTGGTTAAACTAATTAATCAGTTATTAAGAAGAGTTAATCATAGTTAAAATTAATAACTTCAGATCTTAGATGAATAATATGAATAGTGATACAACAGAATAAAAGCGTTATCAATAAATGCGTCAAGATGCGGTAGTATGCAAGAAACACCAAGTATTAAATAATATTAAATAGCAATAAATATAAATAAAGAGGAAGATTCACCCAATATTGAATAGGGTGAAGAATTATTTTCTCTGACAATGATGAATGACAAGAATATAAGAGAATATTGTGCACTTTCTTGGATCTGATGGAAATGACAATAGATAATTCATAAAAGGTTGAATATCTTCAAAAAGTAGTTCTTTGTATTTTTCGTGAGAGCTTATCCTTTTACAAGTGTTCTTATCATATAGAATATTACCTCATTTCTCCCTTATCTTTCCTTCTATTTATAGGGGATATTCTCAAAGAATCCTAAGATACAATGAGAGAGAATATTCGACAAAATATTCCCTCTGAAGATACCAGTACAAAAACTAGTTGTTACTCCTAACTTCGCTACTCGACCTCGGTGGTGATGGGTCGTTAGGCTGCTCGGTTTGTTCACCCATTGGTCGACCTCGACCACACTACTCATAATGGTTTGCGAGTAGTTCATAACATCATTCTCTGCACGACTTAATCCTTAATCTGCTTTTGACGCATACACCAAGTGAATGCCGATGAATAACCTAAAGAAATACGGAAAAGGAACATACAACTAAATGAAAATCAGTTTTAAGTTTCTTAGCCGTTTGTTCATAGATGATAATTGTTACACCCCCAAAGTTTCGTACGTGTAGGGGCGGATCACGTGTATCACTATGGGTCTTAAGCACCCACCAACTTGAGTTGAAACTCTGATAAATATGTAGAAATTCCTTACAAAGTAACATAAAGAATACATGAGGATTCATTGACGCGAGGTGATTTGGTTCCGAAGTCACTTTTACTCTATAATGGCACGGGGTTCGGTTCCAGCTTTGAGCAACATCACTAATTTCGTATTGCCCTTCCATTTTAAAGCACTGACTTTTTTTTCTCAATTTTTCATTTTTTTTGTAGCCTATAGATTTTAGCACCGTCTTCCACGTGACGCTTTCTTTCCCGTTCATCTAAATTTTCATTCCTTGCTCTCCATTTATCTCTTCTACTTTTACCCAGTTTAGGTTGGCTCTGGCCAAACTAGATTTATTTCTCTCCTTCTTTTGCCCCTAAGAAACTTAAGTTTATGCGTGAACAAGAACAAACATCTATTATTTAATATCCAATTTTTGAGAAAACAGTTCTGAAGGTAGGTTTTCAATTTAATACCTAAGAATATTTTATCCATCGTATTTGCATTTCTTCCTTAATTCATTTGACTAGTAGGTTAATAGTTATGCCAATTTGTTCTTAAAATAAATTTTAAAACCTTTTATTCTGAAATAATTAATACACTCCAATTACTTTACCTCAAGCTTTTATTATAAAAATTAGAAAGCTAATGTTGGACTTGAAGCATTGGGCTTAAAGACTTAAAGTATTGGGCTTAAAAAGTCTAAGAGTGTGAATTGGGAAATGGTGGGAAATAAAATGGAGGGAAACGAAAATTTAAATCAAGTGAGCTTTTGTCATGAACTTTGTACCACATTGGTGAAAGACAACTATACTTGTGTGTATAAATATAGGATCACTTCTTAGAGCTCTTAAAAGGAGTTGAAGAGGATGTATCCTCGCGCCGTCGTCGTCGCTCGCTCGGCTTCGGCTTCGGCTTCGGATTTGTCAAATGATCGATCGATATAAGGCCGACCAAGAATTACCCGAACAAGAAAAAGTTCAAAGGTAGTTGTCACAACTGTGGAAAGCCCGG
>MDKI01179257.1:0-172242 GCA_005239505.1 Nicotiana paniculata | reverse complement strand
GGTAACGCCTGGCTAACGCCAGGCACCTCCTGGCCTTAAGAGCCAAACGCCTGGCTAACGCCACGCTTGTCCCGGGTCGCTCCTTTTCGACTGTTGAGTGTATTTTTCGACGTTTATGTTCTCATTTAGCTCGGCTTCTGTTTCCAATTCACCTACACATTAAATAAACCCCATTAGGCACATACGACGTGTATTTTTATCATTAAATCACACAAAATGCAAGGTATATAATGCTAAAAATCATGAATTCTAGCCACGCATCAGATATTCACCTAGCAACTTGGAGGTAAGTCAATCCCACTTATTGCAAGTTAATTACTTGGATTATATCTTGGTTTTAACATGGAAAATCATGAAAATTTGTGGAAAAGTTGAAAATCTTGAAGAAAACCTAGAAATTTGTATTTGCATTTTTAGCCACGAATTTGAGCATGGAATTTAGAGCAAATTGTATATTTGAGTTAGTAAGACTATGGATAGGTTATATCTTCGAGAAATTTCAGAATCCAGGCACGTGGGCCCGAGGGCATTTTGGTCAATTCTTTGAGCGGAGTTGGGAATCTATATAATTTGAATTGTTACAATTATTAGACTGAATTTTCATTGGTTTGCCCGTATTTGGCTAGTTTTGGGATGTTGTGCATAAATTGGAGTCGTCGGAAGGGCTTGGAGGCAGGTTATGGAATTTCGGAGCGAGGTACGTCTCCATTTTAACTTTGTGAGGGGGAATTGTCCCCTAGGTGAACTAATTAAATATGTGCTATTATCATCGGGGGCTACGTACACACGAGGTGACGGGAGTCCGTGCATAGCTACTATTATGCTTATGCCCGGGTAGTTTAGGACCCACTAGCATCCCTTACTTGGGTACTTGTGATCTTTCCAGTAATATTAGGCCGCTAATATGATCAAAACAGTAATTGAATATCTAAGAAAAACTAGAGTTCATCTTCTTAATCGTCTAGAAAGAGAATTGATTTCCTCCGTGGATAATTGTATACCTGATGAGGTTATATTATGAAATATTATTAAAATTGGAAAAAAAAATGAGTTTCAAAATAGAGATTTAAATGCTATTTTTCGTGTTCCTTTAAGAGGATTTTATTATTTCCTGAGAAGTTGTTTTCTTGATAAAAATGCGGATTTGTTATGTGAATACGTGTACATATGAGCACCTGAGTCGCAGGTATGAGTCGCGAGCAGGTTAGCCTTATTATTATTATGTTTACCGCGTCGCATGATTGATTCACGAGCGGGGAAAATAGATGCATCTATGGTTCGGGACGTTCGATCCTCGACGGTGCACAATTTATGTTTATGTTCGTTCGGGCCGTCGACCCTCGGCATTGCTTGCGCATGATATTTACTGCATATTTGTTGTGATTATGTTTATCGGCCTAAGGAAGTTTTAATGGCCAGTTATGAGGAAAGAGAATTGATGTGTAAAATGTGAAGTAAGTCTGATGTTTCTTATCCCGGATTATGATTTAAATTGTCAACTGAAATGACGAAAAGTTAAAATGTTAAATGTGGAAGGAGTTGATTTAAATTCATGCTTAATGTCTCACTTGAATATACTAAATGGACCTCTAGCAAGTGTCTAATTTGACCTCTCGTCACTACCTCTCTGAGGTTAGGCGGGCGACTTACTAAGTACACGTTGTTTTCATACTCATGCTACACTGGCTGTGCATTTTTATTGCACAGGTACTTTCATAGAGACGTAGCTGGTTTGGAGACTTAGGCGAGCTGCATCATCCGGAGGCGATTCGCAGCTGACAGAGTCTCCCTCATATTATATCTATTTCCATTTTAAATTCCTTGTCCAATTTGTATTTCGGACAAACTTTGTAATATTTGTGAAATTCTTAGAATTTTCTCATGCACTTGTGACACCGGGTTCTGGGATGTGTATGGGATGTATTTTATAATAATGGAATATTAAACTGTTTTATTTGCTTAACGAATTTTGTTTAGTTATTTCGTAATAAGTTAAAGGTAATGATTTCAAAAATGTTAAAACATGAATGTATTTTATAATAATGGAATATTAAACTGTTTTATTTGCTTAACGAATTTTGTTTAGTTATTTCGTAATAAGTTAAAGGTAATGATTTCAAAAATGTTAAAACATAAATTTATTTCAACTAATTAATGATTGGCTTTCCTGACGATGGTGTCCGACTCCATCACGACCTTAATAGATTTTGGGTCGTGACACCATTGGACTAGTCCATTTGTAGTTACAAATATTACCCTTATAGAGCAATTGAAATTCAAAGAATCAGTGGAGGAGCGAAATTAAAGTTAAATGGGCACAAATTGAAGTTTTATTTTGGATAATAATACGAAAAGCAAGCTCTTTCCCTTGAGATACGATCATGAAACAAGGAGCAAGAATAGGTCGAATTGATGACGTTAAACTCAGAACTACTTTTTCACACTCGTAGCCACTGAGGTTGAAGCAGTAGAGCCTCCTAAGCCCAGTATCGATTTTTTTGATCAATCACTTAACTAATTAATCTGGTTAATATCCATGTTATTGTACAAACATAGCGGAAATGAAGGCCTCTACAAAACAACGTTACCTGCACAGGACTGTCACGACAGAATTTACCCTCCGAAAAGTATCGTGACGTCAAAGACTAGGTAAGCTTACTATTAGGGGAAAAACTTTAAGAAAAACACAATAAATAAAGGAAATAAGAACATAATCTAAATAGCAAAATGGTGTCGCTCGGCATATACAAAATATTCTCCCAAAGACCCGGAATGTCACAAAGTCACAAGCTTCTAATAACTACTGTAGCTCTAAACAAGTCTGGAAGTGCATAAAAAAAAGACTCTAGATGATGGAGTAGAAGGGGACTCTGAGGATTCTGCGGACGCAAATACCTTGTAGTCTCCTAGAATCAACAGCAACTACTACCCTTGAGGCTGATAGCTCGTACCTGGATCTGCACACGAAAAACATCTGGAGGAAAGAGCACGAGTACACCACATTGGTACCTAGTAAGTGCCAAGATTAACCCCGGTCAAGTAGTGACGAGGTCAGGTTAAGGCCTTACTGGAGTAAATATAATCAATTTAAAACAGTAGAAGAGATAAGCAAATTCTACAGTAACAGTTAAAGAAAATGCTCGAAAACTTAACAGTCAAGGGAGCCCTCGGCTCAGAACAAGGTAAACACAAGGTGGAATCTCCCGAGATACTCCCGTAGTTCCAGATGATTATGCAGTATAAGGGGATCTCCCGGAATATGTTCTTAGTCACAAAGTAAATATGCGGTGCTGGGGGATCTCCCGAAATACGTCCGTAGTCCCAATTTAAATATGCAGTACATGGGGATCTCCCGGAATACGTCTGTAGAATTAAGTATGCACTACAGGGGGATCTCTCAGAATACGTCTGTAGTCCCAATTTAAATATGCAGTACAGGGGGGTCTCCCGGAATATGTTTGTAGTCCCAAAATAAATATGCAGTACAAGGGGGATCTCCCGGAATACGTCTGTAGTCCCAAAATAAATATGTAGTACATGGGGATCTCCCGAAATACGTCCGTAGTTCCAATTTAAATATGTAGTATAGGGGGATCTCCTGGAGTACGTTCGTAGCCCAATTTAAATATGCAGTATAGGGGGATCTCCCGGAATACGTTCATAGTCCCAATTTAAATATGTGATGCAAGATAAAATGACAGATATTGCATCAAATTTGTATAGTTCATACTAATCACAAACAAGGAAAGTAGGAACTTAACTAAACATGGCGCATAGAGTGTCAAATTGGAAATTAAACATGTAAGCATGCTTTTCTAATCTAAGCTAAATAATTTAACATATTAGTGCAATTTAATAGAAGAAGAAAAATTTATGTTTTAGGAAGGGAAAAGTGGGATTTTTGCAATAACGGCCCGTGTACGTACTCGTCACCTCACGTACACGGCGGCTACACAACAAATAACATCAAATATCCTAAGGGGGGAAGTCCCCAACACAAGGTTAGGCAAGCCACTTACCTCAACCGCTCAACTCAACTTGATAACACGCTCTTGCCACGGGTATCCAACTCCGAATGGCCTGAATGTATTTAAATAAATTGCATAATGTAAATATAACTACAAGAAACTAGTTCAACTAATCAATCCGAAGCTAAAATACAAAATTAGAAATATCGCCCAAAAAATTTCCCCGGCCCACGCCTCGGAATCGGGTAAAATTTATAAATTATGAACATCCGTTCATTCACGAGGACACTCGAACAAAAATCATCAAAATCTGACGTTAAAATCTCACTCAAATCTCGAAATTTTCAATTGGAGAACTTTTTCCCCCATTTTCAAACTTTTACACTCAAATTCCATAATTAGACGAAGAAAACAACAATAGATTATTGTATTATGATAAAAAATGAGTTAGAATTTGTTACCCAATGATTTTCCTTCAAAAAAACCCCGAGAATCGTCTCTCACCGAGCTACAAGTCTATTTTTGTGTTATGAAATTTCAAACCATCAAATTCTCTATTTCTGCCAAGCTATTTTTGCATCTGCGACTCATGGGCCGCACCTGCGGAATATACATCGCAGGTGCAAAAAATCACTTAAACGGCTGGGTCCGCATCTGCGACCCATGGGCCGCATCTGCGGTTCTGCTTCTGCGGAACCCCGTCGCATCGGCGAGCCCACCGACCATGCGCATTTTCGCATCTGCGATCACCCACATCGCACTTGTGGGTCCACATCTGCGGGTTCCCCTCCACATGCGCGAAACACCAGAACCAGCACCCAGATTTTTGCCTAAGTCCAAATTTCATCCGTTAAGCATCTGAAACACATCCGAGGCCCCCGGGACCTCAACCAAACCTACGAACCAGTCCTATAACATCATTCGAACTTAGTCAAATCTTCAAACCACATTGAATAACACCAAAAACATGAATTAAATGCGATTTCAAGCCTAAGAACTTAACATTTATCCAAATTTTACAAACGATGCGGAAACACATCAAACCTCGTCCGAATTACCTCAAATTTGACACACATGTCACAAAAGACACTACAAACGTACAACCACTTCCGGAATTCCATTTCGAGCTCGATATCAGAATTTCCACTATCGGCCGAAAATCGCCGAAAATCCAATTTTCGCCAATTCAAGCCTAGATCTACTACAGATGTCCTAAACTCATCCCGGATGCGCTCCTAACTCTAAAATCACTCAACGGAGCTAACGGAGTCGACATAACTCCATTTCGGGTCCATTTTCCCACAGTTCCAACTACAGTCCAAATTATACGGCTTAAACTCACAACTAGGGACTAAGTGTCTCAAAACTCTCCGAAAATTCCAAAACCAATCACTCCGGCAAGTCCCAATAGCAGGAACCAACGTGGAAAAAATAATTATTAGGAGGTCGGGTCTCTAACTCTCAAAACGACCGACCGGGTTAGTGCAAGTAGTAAATCTACAGTGATCGATATGTCTAAGTAACTGGTTGGTTAATTATTTGGTCATACCTAATCTAATTTTTTTCACGGGTAATTTTCTAGTTTATATTTAAACTAGGACCTCATAACGGTAAGGTCTAAAAATATTCTAGTCTATTGCACATAGAACATGTGTGGTCGCAATTTCTTTCAAGATTTACTCAGTGATTGAATATTTGAAAGCAAAAATTACTTTTAGGTTATGTTTATATAGTAATATTCCTAATATATAGTTAGTTTATTACATATATAAATCCTTAATTTTTAATATATATATATATATATGTATATATAACGTCAGATATATTTACAAAGAATTTTTTTTTTTGAAAACTAACACACCAAGGCATTATAGATCTGCCGTTGGAAAAGGTGGGAAGTTTAGGTTTTCTTGTTTCTTGTGTATTTTTTTTAAAAAGTAAGAACCTTTTATTGAATTCCAAAAGACTAGAACATAAGTGACAAAGAAGGATGCCATCCCTTAAGCAAGTATGTCATCTTTATTCTAACTTTATTTTTCCCTCTTTAACCTAGCTATATATAGAGTGTAAAGTGGGGGACCAATAAAAAAGGTTAAAATCATTTAGCCACCGTCTGTTGTTACTAGCCATCACAATGAACTCTGGTTCTTCTTTTTCTTGTTACCAGCCATCATAATGAACTCCTCTTCTTCTTTTTGTTCACTCTTTTTCTTCTTCTTTCTCCAATCTCCTCTTACACATTTTTGACTACTCTATATTTGGCTCTGTACTTGTTGTTTCTCTTCTTCTTCTTCTCTTATCTTACATCATGACTAAGATATCTGCTAGTAACCCTCTATCATCTGAAATATTGGCTAACCCCAAAAAGAAAATTCATTCATGAAAAAAGGCTTGGAATTTGACCCAGAAACAGGAGCCATGCAAGAGTTTGTTGTCCAAATAATCAACAAGCACAAGTGGGAAGAATTTGCACAATCACTGGGTAACTTTGTTGTTGACTTTGTTACTGAACTTTACCAAAATATGAACAAAGAGAAGAATGAAAGCTTTGTAAAAGGAAAAAAATATATTTTTCTCCTGAAAAAATCAATGATTTTCTTAATCTTCAACCTGTGGATGACAGTGAAGCACAAGAATTTTTTAGAACTCCAAACTTGGAAATTATTGAAGAAATTGTGCCCCTTTGGAGAAATTAGGGATATGATAAAAGGGGTAATAAAATCAGAATGAGAAGTGTAAATATAGAATATAGAGTTAGATTTTTATTTTCTTTTATCATCTCTAGGTTTATTCCTAATTCAAACAGTTCTAAGGTTTATTTGAATAGAATTACTCTTTTGTATGCTGTGGGTATACGACTACTATTGGGTGTTGGAAATTTGATAAATGAAAATATGAAAACTTGTGAATTTTTGAAGTTTCCTAGAATGATTACTAAGTTGTGTGCTTCTGTTGGGCTAAAAGTTACAAGCAAAAATTGACTCTCTCAAACAAATAGATTGGAGAACGCTTCTAGTTGGGTCAAGTTGGGCGGGCTGGGCTATGACCCATTGTTTAGCCCATCTTGATCCATCTCATCTTAGTTCAAGTACAATTTGGGCTGGATTAGGTAATGACCCATTTATTAACATAATTCGTCTTGATCCCCCTAAATTCAACCCAATCCGACCATTTGCCACCCCTAGGTGGATGCTTTTGATGATGAAGAATTAAATTCAAAAGAGTAGGTGATGGGTTGGTGAGGAGCATTGATGTTAATAGATGGATACTTTTGTTATGTCTTTGCTTATTGCTCATCCAGGAGGATGACAATATTTAGGTTGGGGGGAGAAATATATGTGTAGGAAAATATTGATAGCTATTGTCTGGATTGTAGATATAAATTGGTAAGTAGCCTTTCAATATTAAAAAATAAGTTATTGTGGATCTACACAGATGCCCAAGTTTATGTCCATATTTGACCCTACATTTGTGAATTATTAGAAGCAATATTATTGTTAGCTTATCTTATTTCTGTTTAAATGTCTTTTTTTTATAAAGTTTTTTTTTGTAAACATTTATTTCTTTACATTTATTTCTTTGATTTTTATCATCTTTTTTTTTATAATGGATTTTTATCATCTAACTTCCAAGCCTATGATTTTATTCTTTCAAGGAAAAAATGGATATCTGAAAGCTCAAAGAATCACTGAGTTGAGAAGTTTTATGATATTGAAATATGTGAAACTAATACTTTTGGCTTGAACTTGTCCCAATTATCTTTCAAAGAACACTGTCTCACAAAAACAAATACAGAAAAAGAGGGGCATCTCTTGAAAATAGATTTTCTTCGCCTATCAAGTAAATATCCTTTCATAAAACCAATCTCGATATACTGATTATTCTCGAAATATTGTGATATGAGGTGAAAGAAAAAAAAAAGAGGTGAAACAACGAAAGTTTCAGACCTTCGCAAGAAAAGAAGTGAAATTAAAAAATACTGCAAAGGCCTATAAATTCCAAAAAGTCACCACACAATATTGGATTATACCCCTTGTAAATCTTATAGCCATATTACAGCCAAATAAATGCGCAATACATATTCCAAAAATCACTGTTGAGAAATAAAGAATGACATATGGAGCAAGTCTATGGACAAAGTACGGTAACACTCAGTGTAACGACTCAGGGAGTCTTTTTGAGCATTTGCATTCCATTCAACTATTTGAAGTCTTGAGCAGCATCGTATGAGGTATTATGAATTATGTGAATCGTCGGTTTGGCCTTTCGGGTTATTATGAATTGATTTGGAAGAATAGTTCTCAACTAAGAGGTTTTAAGTTGGAAGAGTTGACCAAGTTTGACTTTTGAGAATTTGAACCCGAATCGAAGTTTTTAT
The DNA here is from genome assembly GCA_005239505.1 of Nicotiana paniculata. Lineage (NCBI taxonomy): Eukaryota > Viridiplantae > Streptophyta > Magnoliopsida > Solanales > Solanaceae > Nicotiana > Nicotiana paniculata. The sequence goes on along the minus strand of MDKI01179257.1, from coordinate 163,896 downwards.
TGTTTCGCTGAGTCTGGATGGTGATTTTAGATTCAGGCGTATGCCCGAATTTGTAATTTAATATTTATAGAAGGTTTCAACACTAATTGACGAAAGTTGAAATTTTGAAGGTTTGGAAAGTTCACAGTTTGACCAAAGAGTTGACTTTGATGATTTTGGAGTGGTTCCGGGATATGTAATAACTTCATTATGTCATTTAGGACTTGTACACAAAATTAGAGTTTATTCCACGTTGATTTGATATGTTTTGGCACGAGTTTTGAAAGTTGAAAGATTCAAAGTTCATTTTATTTGATTTGAGGTGCAATTCAAATACGTTATGTGGTTTTGTTCGCCTGAGGTATTGTATCCCTTGTTGCTAGTATTTGGTACTACGTATCCTTTATCTCTCCCTTTTCTCTTCCCTCTTTCTTCCTTTTTTATTATCCACTTCTTCTTATTACCCTTCCTGAGCCGAGGGTCTATTGAAAACAGCCTCTCTACCTGTTAGGTAGGGGTAAGGTCTGTGTACAGACTACTCTCCCCAGACCCCACCTGGTGGGAACATACTAGGTTTGTTGTTGTTGTTGTTGATAGTTTTTGGAAAAAATCATAGATTTCTGACTGATTCACATTTTAATTTTGGTGAAAGATTTTGGATTTACTGTTATACTTGAAAAGCATGCCTATTTTCTTGTAACTGCGATCGAGCTAAGAATCATATCTTTGAGTCATTTCTTATACTACTTTTATTATAATGTTATGAGTTGTTGGATATTGGTGTCTGACCCTGACCATTGTTCAAGCTCGTCACAGCTTTCAACCTAAGGTTAGGTTTGGTACTTATTGAGTACATGGGTCGGTTATACTCATACTACACTTCTGCACCTTGCGTGCAGATTTTTTATGTTGATGATGCTGTGTATGGGGGTAGTTGGCATTGAAGACATATCTTTGTTCCAATCATAACTGCTTTTTGTTCTTGGTAACTTTAGAATTATTAATATATTCATGTATATTTCAAACAAATGATGTAGTTATTTCGTACTAGCTTTATAAACTCTGAATCTTAGAAGCTCATGATTTTTGTTACCAGTCCTTGGGAATATATTGTATAAAAGCACAGTTGTATTATCATTACTTCTCTTAATGAATATCATTGGAATTGGTTTATTGTTAATTGGTTTCTCTAGCGGGTTGGGTTAGGTGCCATCACGACTAGTCGGATTTTTGGTCGTGACAAGTTGGTATCAGAGCTCCAGGTTCATAGGTTCTATGAATCATGAGCAAGTGTCTAGTAGAGTCTTGTGGATCGGTATGATGACGTCTATACCTATCTTTTAGAGGCTACAGGGCATTTAGTATAAACCTTCCATCTTTCTTCCCTTCTCGTGCGGTATTGATTCAACCAGAAGCGTACCTCTTTAAATTTCTTTCACTCACTCGTATGCGCACGTGAGAGCTCGATATATGTTGTACACTAACGGCTTGTGATTTTATGGATGAGGTGCGAGATGTGTTTTTTGCATTTGGCGATGGGCCAGTCTAGAGGACTTGAGGCCAGGTTTTGGACCGCAACTTAGGCTCGATAGTTTCAGTTGTATGAGCATGTGCTTTGGACTTATATGTCCGGTAGTATGTCTATGAGTGGGATTTATGGCTCGCTGAGTAGTTGGATAACTAAATTATGAGTATGATGTGACTGCGGGATGTGTTCAGATGGTCTGAATGTGACGAGAAATATTCGCTTGAGATGTAAAAAGGTCTATTGGGTGCTTGATTTCCTTCTTGACGTGATGTACAGTCTCAAGTTATGAGTGTGTTGAAGGATCTTGTAACGACCCGACCGGTCGTTTTGATCTCTAGCGTGTCGTTCAGCAGTTTGAGGTCATGAGCAGCTCCGTTTCAGGTATTATGACTTGTAGGTGTGGTCGAAATTGAATTTCGGGAAGTTTAGAGTCAATTTGGAAAGAAAATTCTCATTTCAAAAGCCTTAAGTTGGAGAAATCAACTAAGATTGGAATTTTGAGTAAACGACCTCGGAATCAGGATTTGAAGGTTCGTGCAGGTTTGTATGATGATTTCGGACTTGGACGTATGTTCGGATCGGGCTTTGGATAATCCGGGAGCGTTTCGGTGTATTATGGAAGTCAGCAATTTTGAAGAAATTTCCTAAGTTTGACTTGAAGCGTATTTCAGTGATATTGATGTCCCTTTGGGATTCCGAGCCTGGGAATAGCTTCGTATGGTGATTCTGGAGTTGGGAGCACAATCGGGAATGAATTCGGATGTCCGTAGGTTATTTTGAAGTCATTTGGCTAAAGATAGAAATTCGAAGATTTTTGAGAAATCCGGCCGGAAGTGAAAATTTTGATATCGGGGTCGGAATGCAATTCCGGAGGTTGGAACATGCCCGTAATGTCATTTATGATTGATTGAAAAGTTTGGTGTCATTCCGAGTAGTATAGGTCGGTTCAGCGCATTGAAAGTAAATTCTAGAACTTTAAGTTCAAAGTTTGATTCAAGTTGGTTTTGGGGTCGAATTCTTAGTTTCGTTGTTGTTTTTCACGTTCCGAAAATTCTAGCGAGTCCGTATCATGAATACAGACTTTCCAGTTCCTTTCGACGGGATCCCGAGGGTCTCGGGTGAGTTTCGGACCCCTCGGAGCTAATTTCAAAACACCAGAAAATTCCAGGTCTGGTTTCCTTCTCCGTGTTCGCAGAGGGGTGACTGTGTTCGCGAAGAAGGAACTGGGTAGGGGTGGTGAATTCCCTGTGCGTTCGCACTAAAGGCACCGCGATTGCGATAGGTTGGAATTCTGACCCAGTGCGTTCGCACACCTCCCCCGCGTTCGCATAGAGTCCGTCCATTGGGCCAGCCCGACTCCCCCTTACCATGTGCATTCGCAGGGCCCCCTTCGCGTTCACATAGAAGGCTCATGTTGGCCTAGTCACTTAAGGCATCGCGAACACACTGCCCATGCTGCATCGCATAGAGGAAACCACTGGGCAGTGTGTTTTTATAGCGGGATTAGTTCATTTTTCCTCACATTCTTCTTCTTCCTTGGGGTAATTTTGAGCATGCAAGAGGGGCAAACGATCTAATGATTTGAGGTAAGTAATTCCTACCATAAAATTCGTCTAATACTTGGATTCCTAGGTAGATTAACTCATTAATTAGTGAAAATTCAAGGGTTAGAGTAAAAACCTACATTTTATATAAATTGGGAGAATTACCAAGGAATTTGCCATGTAACCACACCAAAACTATATATTAATGATCCTTAGGCTATGGGTAATTGATTCCTTTGAAAATTTCCGGAATCCGAGCATGTGGGCCCAGGGGTGCATTTTAGGATTTTTCAAAGTAAGGTGAAATGACTAAGTAAATAGGAGAAATTCATGATTTTTAGTATAATTTGATATATTTACGTAATATTTGATTAGTTTCGAGTCCTTGGGAGACGAGTTTGGAGTTTTGGGCGCGTTCTTGGTCCGTGAAGTAGATTCGACACGAGGTAAGTCTCCATTCTAACTTTGTGAGGGGGAATTGTCCCCCTAGGTGAACTAATTAAGTATGTGCTACTATCTGCGGGGGCTACATACGCACGAGGTGACGGGAGTCCGTGCGTAGTTACTATTATGCCATGTCCGGGTAGTCCAGGACCCACTAACATGCCTTAGTGTTGTTCATGTGATCCTGCCAATAATATTAGACAGATAATGCTATTGAATTTGTAACTTATTTCCTACGAAGGCTAGAGTGTACCTTCTTAATCACTTAGAAAGAGAATCGACTTCTCAGTGGATAATTGTATACCTGATAAGGTGAATTTTATTGAATATTATTAAACTTGGCAAATGAATTTTGAGAAAAGATTTAAATACTAATTTTTGTGATTTGTAAAGGAGAAATTTGTCATTTACTTGAATATTTGTTTTCCCGATATAGTCGGGGTGGACTGTTGATTGTGAATGATTGCATGTGACCGCTTCGCAATTTACATTGCACGAGCGGAGTGTTATTTCCCCCACTCTCATAAGAGCGGGCCGTACGCCACGACGGATTGAAAGATGCACTTATGGTTCGGGCCGTTCGACCCTCGGCAGTGCATAGACATGATTATTTTATTGAAAGGTGAACTTATGGTACGGGCTGTTCGACCCTCGGTAGTGCACATAGATGATTATTAATGGTGGCTCAGGCCTGTTGTCCTTATCCCGTATGCGCATGCTAAATTGTTAAATATTTTTCATGGATTTTGAAGTGATAAGATAGTTGGGGGGAAATGAAGAAATAATTGTTTATTTAAGATATTTGGGGGAAAACAATGAAGAAATTATTTATTTAAGATATTTGGGGGGAAATGAGGAAGTAGTAACTGTTTAGTTACTTCCAGTATTTACTTGGACTTCAGTGCCTTATATATTTGCTGCTTTACTACCTTTACATGCCTACCGTGTTCATCATATTCTGTTAAATTAATTTGTTAGACCTTAGTGAAGGTCTCATTCGACCTCTCGTCACTACCTCTCTTAGGTTAGGTGGGCGACTTACTGAGTACACGTTATTTTGGTACTCATGCTACACTTGTTGTGCATTTTTATTGCACAAGTACTTTCACAGCGATGTGGCTGGTTGGAGACTTAGGCGAGCTGCATCATACAGAGGCGATCCGCAGTTGACGGAGTCTCCTTCATATTGCATTTATTTCCAATTTAAATTCCTTGTCCAATTTGTATTTCGGACAACCTTGTAGTATTTGTGAATTTCTTAGAATTTTCTCATGTACTTGTGACACTGGGTTCTGGGATGTGTTGGGATATATTTTGCGGAAATGGAATATTTAAACCATTGTATTTTCTTAACGGATTTTATTTAGTTACTATGTAATAAAGTGAAAGGTAATGATTTTCATAAATGTTAAAACATGAATTTATCTCAACTAATTAATGATTGTCTTTCCTGACGGTGGTGTCTGGCACCATCACGACCTTAGTAGATTTTGGGTCGTGACAGATCTTTCATGTTGTTTAATTGTGGAACAAATTAGGTTCTCATGTCTTGCTGATGAATTCAGAATCAGGAAGATTAAGTAATTGCGTAGTAGTTGTGGTTGTAAAAGGGTATAAAGAGAGAGATAACAGTTTGAGGAAAAGCAGGTGGGTTATCACTTGGGGCAACCCACTGATGTGTGATCCCTATGATGTAGTGTGAAGGTTTTTCTTTTTAACCACTGGGTATATGTGTTGCCATTTGAGTTTGGATTGGTTGAGAAAGTTGACTTGACCGTCACGAGGATGAATGCGAGCTTAGCGGATGATTTGAGGTACTATATGGTTTATGCCACATGAGTTTATGAAGGATTTAGTTGAATCTCACTGTAGTAGTATGGCAGTAATAGAGTATGGGCATTGTGAGTTATCGAGTGTTTTGATCTATGTATTTGAGCCAAGTGGGGGAGTCTGCTATCGACGATTCGGTTTCATAGTTATGTGTGATATTGGTTTTAGTCTGAGGCATACTTGTGGGTCAGTTATGACTCGCAGAGGCTGGTTTTGAGGATGACTTAATCAAGGAAATTTCTGGACGCATGGTGTATCATAGAATGATTTGAACTCTTATTTGTGAATGATGTAGTGTGCATAGAGTATGAATTTACCCGGTTGATTAGAGGTGTGAATTACTTCTTGGGTGTTGTCATGCTAAAGGGGCGCAGGTTGTTCAGTTCTGTTACACCCCATGTTTTCATACATGGAAGTACGCCATAAGTAAATTGATAGAAGTTCTGAAATGAGACGTCACATCTCGCATTTTAGTACGTTAAAGTTTTGTCGTAAGTTAATCGACGTAAGCTCGGGAATGAGATTATAAGTATTATTCTATTTCAAACAAGTGATAAGTAAATTCGTGAAGGTTAAAGGGTAAACGAATCAAAGAAATGAATTTTGTTGAAGATTGTCGATTTGGGATAAAATACGGTCCAAGCTATAATACGCGGTATTTATGGACTAGTTCCATACAAGGTAGTACATGACCATGATAGCATGGTGTATAAAGTGTGTTAAGAGTGAGTAGTATTTTAAGTAATTCGAGATAAATCTTTATTATGTGGATAATTGGGTAATTAATAATTTTTAGTGGGAGATTAATTAAAAATTTAGATAATTAAAGAATGGGATAAGATTAGACCCCCCTCCCACATGGCAGCAAGCCACCCTAAATATATGAATCTTAAGTCATAGGAATGATGTGGCAAGAATAAGGACATGTGGTTAAGCCACCACATAAGGTGGGGCCCACATCAATTTTAACAAAAGACATCTCTAACAAAGAGATATCATATGTAACGTGAGGGAATCTCTACTTTAAGCATATATCAAATGCCAAATTATGGATCTTCAAGAATTAAACGTGAGATTTCATATCATCTTCAACAAATCAAAACGTGAGAATTTGCAATTATAAGGGAGTACAGTGCAATCTTTCTCAAGAATATCATACGCATTTTTTCCTACTCTGATCTTGTTGTCACGTGTATTGTGACGATTAACGTGTGTTAGAGGGATTGTCAAGAGAATTGACTCAGGTATGTTAAGGCTAAGCCTTTCCTTCATTTTGGAATGATCTCGTAATTACATGTGTTTGATAACGAGGCATAAAGAGAAGTTCATACTCCCAAATTTATATACATTATCCTAGTCTCATAAGTTACAGTATTTTCCCTTATTGGGACTTTATATTCAATTGAGTATTGTCTGATTCCAGTCAAGAGAGAAGAGGTTTTACAATATATATATATATATATATATATATATATATATATATATATATATATATATATATATTTTCACCACCATCGAGCGATAATTGGTGAGCACGCCTCTATTGGGCAACCTCCGATCAGATGGTAAGTTATATACTGAGCCTACTGTGGCCGAGCGTGTATGAGCGACCCAACATGGCCGAGATACAGAGCCTACTACGACCGAGCGCCTATGAGCGACACTACAAGAAATTGAACCTTTTGTGGCGACCTTTGTCTCTACAAAAGCCCAAAAAGTTACCACTGCAAGTTTTTAGTATCGACCTTAAGGCTGCTGCAAGTAACCATGTTACTTAATGTTTATTGTGACGACTCTTTGGGGTCGCCACAAAAACAAACCATTTGTGGAGAAATACTCGCCGCTAAAAGCATACATGTACGTCACAAAAAAGGTTCCACAATATAGATTTAAAGTGAGTGGCCACTGAAGAATGACTTATAGTAGTGACTACAGTCACCACTAAAGCCATAATATCTTCAGTGGCAACTCCTATCGCCACAATATCCTAAGGTTTAGTAGCAACCTTGGTCGCTACAATTACTAATCGTTTCTGTGACAATATTTGGTCGCCACTTGTAACGATCCGACCGACCGTTTTGTGTTCTAGGACCCCGTGCCCCTAAATGAGACTTTCTTTAGTTGCTTTTTCTGATTTATGACTTGCGGGGACGGGTGGTTCGAGGTCTAGAGGAGTTGGAGTAATATAGGAACACTTAGTTCCCTAAGTTGGCCTTAAAGGTCAAGTTTGACTTCAGTCAACATTTTCAGTAAACGACCCCAGAATCGAGATCTGAAGATTCCAGTAGGTTCGTATGATGATTCGGACTTGGACGTGTGTTCGGAACAGGTTTTGGATGACCCGGGAACATTTCGGCGCCAACTAGTAAAATAAGAATTTCTTTAAGATAAAATTGAGGTTTGGAACGTGTTTTTTGTGTTACCAAGGTCCAAACGGAATTTCGAGACCGGGAATAGTTCCATTATGTCATTTACGACTTGCTTGAAAAATTTGGTGTCATTCCGAGTAGTATAGATAGGTTCGGCCCATTGTTAGCAAATTCAAAGAACTTGAAGTTCTTAAGTTTGATCCAATAGGTTTTGGGGTGTGATTTTTAGATCATGCGCTGTTTCAGACATTACGAAGGCTCGAGCAAGTCCGTAGTATGATTTGAGACTTGTTGGTATATTTGGACGTGGTATAGGGTGGGCCCAGATGCCATTCGGGCATCGAGCGAGGCAAAAACCAGCCAAAAATGACTGCTGGTGCACCAGGTATGGTACGACCGCACCTGCGGAAGTCCAGTCGCAGGTGCGAGACCGCTCATGCGGTCCCAGTCTCGCAGGTGCGACTCCTGAGGGAGTTGCCAATTTCCGCAGGTGCGGGGCCCTTTTCGCAGAAGCGGAGCCGCAGGTGCGGACTTCCCATCGCAGGTGCGAAACCAGGCTCCCTTCCCCTTCTCCGCAGGTGCGAGACTTTTCTCGCAGATGCAAGACCACAGGTGCGAAAATCCTGTAGGCAGTGCACTTCGATTTAAACTCGGGACTTAGCCATTTTTGAACACTTTCATCATTCTTGGGCAATTTTGAAAGCATGAAAGGAGGGTATTCAACCTAGCTACTTTAAGGTAAGTAATTCCTAATATAAACTTAGCTCAATACTTGAATTCCTAGGTAGATTAACACCTTAAATTAATGGAAATCATGAGTTTAGAGGAAAACCTAAGTTTTTGACAAAAATGGGAAATTTCCAAGAAATGTGTTACGGAATCGTACAAAAACTATATAATATTGATCCTTAGGCTATGGGTAAGTATTTCCTCCGGAAATTTCCGAAATTCGAGCATGTGGGCTTGGGGGTTTACTTTGAGATTTTGCAATTTAGGTTGAAATAATTATTTAAATAGGGAAATTTCGTACTTTTGAGTATAGATTGATTTATTTATGCTATATTTGACTAGTTTCGAGTCCTTGGGCGACAAATTTAGAGTTTCGGGCGCGTTCTTGACTTTTAAAGTAGGCTTGACACGAGATAAGTCTCCTTTCTTACCTCGTAAGAGGGAATTGTCCACATAGGTGAATATAAATAATTGCATGTCTTTATTTGTGGGGACTACGCACGCACGAAGTGACGAGAGTCCGTGCGTAGCTACTATTATGCCGTGTCGGGGAGTTTAGGATTTACAAGCATGCTTTATGTGCCATAGCTATAATCGTAAATGTTAATTTAGGTTTCCTAATATCATTGAATTATTAAGTGAACATCTAGGAGTTTACATTCTGAAATTTATATTATTGAAACCATCTCTGTAAGTACATCCTCTACTGAATTTTCTTGATTTCCTATTATTTATGTGCCGCGTTGCATGTATGATTCGCGGGCGGGGTAGCCCTACTATTATGTCAACCGCGTCGCATGTTCGATTCGTGATCAGTTTAATAGATGCATATATGGTTCGAGTCGTTCGACCCTTCGGAAGTGCACATTTATTTTCGTGTTGCGTCAGCCGTACGTTCACTGCATGTTATGTGTTTGTTAGATGTTGGGTGTTCTGTGATTATGTATCTGTTAAATACCATGAGAAATGAAAACTAGGTAAATTGTATGCTAGAAAACTTGACACGTACAAGTAATTGTAAAGAATATGTGATGTTCCTGTCTTCATTATTATTCATAAATTGCCATTCCTGCTTAGCTTTACATTTAAAACATATTATTCTGACCCTAGTAAGTGTCACATCGACCTCTCGTCACTACTTTTTCGAGATTAGGCAGGATACTTACTGGGTACATATTGTTTAGTTACTCATGCTACACTCTGTACTTAATTGTACAGGTTCTGAGTCGGGTGCATCTGGGTATCAGCCTGAAGTTCGTCCTTGATACATTCACCTGGTCTATACTCCACGGTGAGCTGCTTCTCTTGGCGACCCCCCAGCAGCACTTTGGAGCTATCTTTTTTTTTGCCATTTCTGTCTATACTTACTCAGACAGTAGGACAGACTTCTTATACTTTTGGTATTATTTTATTAGCTGCTTGTAGACTTGTAACACTAGTTCCTGGCACACACGCTAGTAGACTTTATTTTGGGATGTAAATAAAAAATTTACAATTTCATGATTTTCTATTTTGGTGTAAAATGCTCTAAGTTATCTGTTTCTACTTAATGTCCCAAAGATTAAGTTAAACAAGTATGGAAAAATATTTTGTTTTTGGTAAACTACATGGATCTCACTAGTGGAAAATGGTTGGCTTGGCTGACTGGGGTGTTGGGCGCTATCGCGACCTAGGTTGGGATTTGAGTCGTGACATTAATACCTATTTTTTCATCAACTATATTCTCAAAATCCTATCGTTTTCAGTGACGCCCTAATTATAAGATTAATATACATGTATTGTTCTACCATTTGACAATAAATATCAAAAATATTTGTCAAACTGAATCTTATAGATACTTCCATTACCAAAATGTCAATTAGTATGTACTACACAATAATTCATCATTCATTGTCAATGTATCCATAAACATATGATAAGAAGAATAAAAAATAAGATTTAGGGCCTTCAAACTCCTCCATGGTCGACAACTTGTGATTGATTAAAAGCCTCATCCCTGATATTAAGGAAGAAAAATAAGAGATCGCTTTGATAATTTTATAAATTTGATTCTCATAAAAAAAGGGTGGCCACAATATATTGAAATAAAAAGAGTGCACAATGCATTTAAAAAAGCAAAGGGTAAGTTTGACCAAGAAAAATTGTACAAATAAGTTTTTCAAGTAAACTAAGCTCAGAAATTTGAAACTATCAAACTGCCCAAGTGCTTCAAAGTGGAACATCTAGACAACTAAACTCAAAAATCACAAGCATGAGATTTTAAAGAAAACTCAATCCAGTTTCTTGTATTGAACCTTCAAGAGTTAATAAACTTATTTAGTTATGCACAAAGTATGTAAACTACTAAATATGATCATAAAAGAAGTGCTAATCAGAATCCACAACACAAATAGAAAGAATGAACTATATAACTCGTTCGAAAGAACGCTAAGATTTTCCATCAAAATTGAGAAAAGAAAGAGAAATAAACAAATAAATGATGGGACCCATACTATCTGGAAGTTGATTTTAAGGTTGAACAATAAACTTTATTCTGGAAAATCTTAGCTCAATTCAGCAAAACCCCAAATAATGTATGAAAAGAACTGGTACTACATTATCAGTTGGTATAACACGTACCTCTTTTTAGCTTTTTTCAAAATAAATAAACACAACTGATCCCAAATCTATCGAGATCAACAATCTAATCAACCCAGAATTATTGCGATGATTAAGGTTACTAAAAGTGGCTGAAAGAAGGAAAACCTAAAGACCGAGAAAGAGATAGCTGAGAGACTACCCCGATTTAAAAAGCATAAAATCCAAATACCAAGAAAGAGATAACTGAGAAGGGAAATGAAAATAATGTTGAGAATCTTATGATACTTTTGTTCAAAAAGAGAATTTATCAGAGTAGTAATAATGGTAAGAATGAAAATAAAAGAAAACATATTAATGGTTGTGCTAGTAATTCTAACATAAAACCGGAATGATGAATGAATACCCCGAAGAGAACTATAAAAAGAGAGCTTTCCGACCGGAATACTACTTACTGAACTATTTTGAAACTTTTGGTCAATTATGTTTCGTTCAATTAGTTTCATCCAGTTGTTCAAATAACAAACTATTAGGCAATAAATCTAATAACTAGTGTAATTTAAAAGATTTACCTGACATCCAAGTTTACCAAGTTCCAATATCCCCTCTCTATCAGTAACAGTAATGGCTTAGATACAAAGTTCCTGCACATGGAATAATCGATGAGAATCTTGTAAGATGAAAGTAGTTCTTCAATATCCGATGTATTCCATGTTTAAAATCAATAATCGACAAAAACAGAGACCTCAAAGAGCAATATCATAGATGTCTCTCCATCCCAAAACATATACAATTACAGTTGGTGGAAGTGATGAAACATTATCATGATATCGCAGAAGCACAAACTTACTTTTAAGGAAAAAACGTTTACTTTATATTTTTTGGTCAATCAAAGATGCATATTTCATATATTAAGGAACAATACAAGGAGCCACAAGTGGTATAGTGTTACAAAAGGAGCGGCGTGCACTGATACCAACTTCTAGTGGGGTGTCAAAGTGAATATTACAAGAGTTAGATTACCTAATTAAACAAAAGGAGGGGTGTTCCAGCTGCATAGTAGTAGTTATGTAACGTTTGTGAAGTATTCCCCGTTGTTCATCTGTAAACTCGTGCATGACAAAATGCGGTGGTTCCAAAAATTCAGCAATGGGGGCATGCAGTGGAAGAGTTGCCCCTTGTTTGGCCAGCTTATCTGTCACTTGATTTTGCTCCCTGTAAGTGTGTGTCACCCAAGGACTACCCAGTAGATGTAGGAGATACCTGCATTCATTTATCAAGGATGAGTAGTGTTAATTATGAAAGTGGAGAAAGGAAATTACCTCAGTGGAATCCACATTGACCTCTAATGGTGTGAAATTATATTGTAGGGCAAGTCGTAACCCTTCCTGTAAAGCCGTGAGTTCCATGCAGTTTGAGTTTCCCATAGACCTTGTACCCGTGTATCCTAGTAACCGTTTACCGGTGGAGTCTCTAATCACTCCACCAAACCCTCATTTTTGATGTGTTAAGCTACATGCACCGTCAAAATTAAGTTAAAGGAGCCATTACTAGGAGGGAAGGAAGAAATATTTACATTTACAATAAGGAAGAAATATTTACATTTAAAATTGGCACAAAGCAAAGAGAAACACCTAAAATCACCTAATACAAAAATAACATAAGTGAATTCATTGTCCTAGTATGGAAACAAAGCAGGGGCATCTTCAACGATCCGTCAACTGTGTAGGTGCAACTTGACAGCTTAGAAGATACATCTAAGTTAAAGATTATATATATATATATATATATATATATATATATATATATATATATATATATATATATATATATATATATATATATATATATATATATATATATATATATATATTTTCAACTTATGCTAGAGCAGATTCAAACAGACCCTGGCCCGGTATCAAACTCTGGATAGTGTTATGAATTAAAATAGTACATTTTATGGCATACTGCCGAACAACCAAAGTGCTTCCCATAGATATGTTGATTATCTTGAGCATCTCTATTGAGTTGCCATTTAACAATGTGACATTAGCCTTTTAGAGAAGTTACTCATCTAAGAAGCTATTGGAGCAAAAAAAATAATAAAAACAATGGGAGAATAATCAGAGAGTGCCAACAGTGCATTTTAGTTCAAATAGAATCTACAATAACTTCTTTTTATTTCTAAGCGGATGGAGTGCATGTATATTAGTTGCTACTGACTAAACAATTTTTCTTTGTAATTTTCACATTACCTCATTCTTATGTTTTATCCTCTCAATTATAATGTATAGATACACTAAGAGTACCTGAAATAGTATAAAGGAATGTTCTTTATGATTTTAACACACTGGAAAACAAACACACTGAAAATGTGCTTTCAGTTTAGTCTACAAATAGAAGTTTTGAAATAGTATAAAGCCATCTCTAACCTTACCCCATTTCTCCATAACGGGGGAAAAAGTTAGGGTAAACAAGCTCCAACCCACCTCAATTTTTGCCCCCATAATGGGGGATGAATAGTGTTCCTTCAAACATGGGGTTACACTATTCATCTCCCCCGTTACAATTCACCTATATTTTATTATTTTTTTCATTATTTAACTCTTTTAATTTATTTCTTTAAATATACCTAATTATTTTCATGTAATATCTTTATAATATTAATTTACATTTTAACTTTAGCGTATCACAATGATTTCACTTTTATTTGAATTATTAGTTAATCTATAATAATTGCGTACAAATTATGTTATTTAAAATTTTATGAAATTATTTTAATGGAAATTATAAATTAGTGAAAATAAAAGATGTAATTTGTTTAATAGAATTTAAAAAATAAAAATTAAAATGAAACATAATAATATAATATAGAAGAGAGAGAAAAATATAAAAAACAAATATTTTTTTTTGGGGAAAAAATGAGGGAATGGTTGGAGTAAGTTGTCCGCAAAATAGAGAAATCCCCATTATGGGGACAAAAGTTGGAGTCAAGGTTGGAGATGGTCTAAAGAATGTTCTTTATGCTTTCAGTTTTGATTGAAAAAATGCAATATCGAAATTTCAATTCTAAGCTATACTAATTTTCTTGAAAAGGGGAGTATATTCATGCTGCTAAACTTAATGAAACAGGAAGTTTGCAGATACACATTGAGCTTGGAAAATTTAAATACAATATTATGTTATTGTATATCTTATTTCCTAGCCGACACTGATTGTCTCTTCCCCTAATATAAACTCTAAAATTATATACTAAAAACAAACTTCCAAAAATTTGAATATTATTTAAGAATAATGATTGCAGTATTTATTTTATTTAATACTTGACGCTTTCATTCCCCCTGTCCATCACCAATCAGGTCGTGCAGCTGAAAATATAACTAAATTAGAAAAATGAAAGAAATAAAAGACTTTTGGTATTAATGGATAGATAAGATATCAAACTTAATTATGAGAACTCATACCACTTCATTAAAAGTGAAGAGATTTTCTTCCATCGGCATATTGTAGACCTCAAGTTTAGATCTTCATTGACCGCCTACTAATATCAATCATCAATAAAGTTTATATCAAGAGGGGCATAAGGGCTAAAATCTAGACCAATTCAAATTGAACTTGCAGATGCTTTCTAACATTTAACCATTAGTTGTGTAAAAATCATTCGCATATATAATACTTGCATAATCTATTATTTCTTCTGGCTCAGTTAATAAGTCTTCAAATTCAAAATAAACTGACTTACTATTGATCTGTAAGAAGAGTTAAAATAACTTATTTTCCAACTCTAATGCAGAGCAAAAGCAAGTTGAAAGGAACCGTTTGAATTTGCGGAGCATAAGTGCATTCCCAGAAAGGACCAATTCCAGCGTCATGCTGCATGTAAAGTTCAAATTAGAAAAAAATTCTTGATTAGATTGGGAGGCAGCAATATGCATAACGAATGGTTTAAAGCATAAGTCCACTAAACTATTAGAGCCAAAAAAACTAAAGATGACGGCATTCCACAAAACGGAGAAAAAAAAATGCATTTTATGATAATTGGCTTCCTATCAAATAATAAAATCACATGATAAATTATTTCCTTTTATATACAATATCCTACTGTTGCTAAAGATGTTTCGGTTTCCAGGCGATAGAACACAACACCAAAGATTAATGTGCCAAATATAGTGGAACTATATATAGACAGATCTTGTACCAATGGTGAGTTCTTTAGCTAAAATAAACTCTGGAAATAACTCTCTTTTATTCTTGCATTTAAAAAAAAAATGGAGTCCAGGTACTTTAGTAGCTACTGACTAAAATCTTTAATAATAAATTTCACGATAGTTCATTCTTGCGTTACATACTCCGAGTAAAACATGTATAGACATGTAAAGAGTAGCTGAAAAGTATAAAAGAATATTCTTTATTAACTCACAGGAAGAAAGAACACATACAGAAAAAGTGCTTTTAATTTTGTGTACTGATGTAAAGGAAACTGGTTCGTGTACCAGCACATGTATAATATGTTATGCGCCTATGTTGTGCTCACTCTCTTTGTATTCTCTAATAATAGTTATATATAATTAAATAATAATAATTAAGTATATCATTCGTGTCTTACCCAATCACGTTGATGGGTTAAGTTTTTCTCTTTTAAGTTGTATACCTGAGTGCAACAGAAGGGAGGATTTAGTTACTAATCTTGAAGAGTCTTGAGTTTGTTGATTTTCATAAACATCAAAACCTTGATTTTATTTTTAGTAGCTCTAAGTGCTCGATCCTTCTGTAACGAAATTCACGTCAAGAATAGAAATTAAATTAAAATTTACTCCTACTATACGTCCATATGCACCATGTCTATGCATTTATCCCCAGAAGCGTCAGAAAAGATGCTTACCAAAGTAGTATTATCACTGTGATGATCTTCATTATAAAAATTATATTTCTCGGATGAGGCAATCATTAAATAAGATAAATTTAGAACCAGATAAACACACTTTCATTTGGTCCCATGTGATTTCATTTTTATGTTCTACAAATAGCGGATTAAATATATATAGGTAGATGTGTTCAGATAGCAAACAAGCGTCTCTCGTGCAAGAATATCGGGATCTTCAAGGCCAGTTGATTGCCTATCACAACACTGTAGCAGGGAAGCACCTAAATGCTTGATCCCCTCTAAACAACGCGACATGGTATTCCCCCGACTTCAGAGCTCGCCATATTTGTTCAACCAAAAAAGCATGTTTGGAATGAGGATGAGTATGATACCACTTTAATTGGCTCTTAAAAATTATAGAAAAGCAGACCAACATGAAAGTTGAACAAACCTCGTGACTATATCCAAAAGGGCAAAAACAATGTGAGTAACAGTAAAAATAACAATATGGCCATGAGAATGATTCATGGGAATAGCAGTAGATGCTCCATTGTTTTGAATCACATTTAAAAGTCACGGAACAAAATTAATATTATAAAGTAAGTAACAGATTTTGGTGTCGAAGATTACCAGTACTGCTGCACAGATCATGAGTCACAACAAAAAATAAGAAAAGGTAATATGTGATAATATAAGCTGCAGTTTTTGTGCACATCTAAATGAAAGTTAATCAGATTAGCAGTGCCGCTAAAAGTCCACTAATAATCGACTTAACTCAGGTGGGATCGGGTTGCACGCCGTAACAAGGAGTAATAAGGAAGAATATTTATGTTGTTACTGGTTATATGATGGAAATTGGAATACCCACTGTTTTATTTGTTGTTCTTCATATTCCACTTTTACTGTTATTTAAATTGTAACATGGAATTTTACGTAAAGATTGGTTATAGATGAGATCTAGAAAGATAGCTGGGTTATTTATTTATTTATTTACTACAAGTTACTGTTTCATTTATTTTAGTATTTCCTTGTTGCTTTATTAAACATTGTATACAAGTTATACTATAAATGCCTCGCCGTAGTCTCGTCACTATCTCGTAGAGGTTAGGCTCGGCACTTACCAGTACATGGGGTCGGTTGTACTGATACTGCATTCTGCACTTCTTGTGCAGATCCAGGTTCTGGTCAGAGTTGATTTCGAGTAGTAGCTGATTATTCGCACGGAGACACGAGGTAGATCTGCCGACGTTCACATATTCCTGGAGTCTTCTCCATATTATTTACTTACTATTTTATTTAATTCAAAAAAAGATATATATTTTCTTTCAGCCAAATACTTGTAGTAATCTTTAGTAGTTCGTGAATTGTGACTCCAAACCTTGGGTAGCTAGATATTAGTATTAGTTTCGTGGCATTGTTTTATTTCTCCGTAAATTATTTTGATATCATTTATTGGAAAATATGAGACCTCGTATTATGTTTTAATTGTTCTAAATGTTGAATCCCTCTAACATTGACTTACATAGCAACTATGGTGTTAGGCGCCATCACGATCCCGAGGGTTGACAATTTGGGTCGTGACAAGTTGGTATCAGAGCACTAGGTTGCCTAGGTCTCACAATTCACGGACAAGCTTAATAGAGTCTGAGGGATCGGTACAGAGACGTCTGTACTTATCTATCAGAGGCTATAAAGTTAGGAACAAGTTCACTTTATTTCTACTCTGTCGTGCGATTCTTGTTATCCAAATATACTGATTGAACTCTACTATTCTCTCGCAGATGGCGAGAACATGTACCTCTTTTTCCGCTGACCAGCAACCGGATCCTCCAGCAGTAGCAGCTCCTACATGGGGCAGAGGCCGAGGCCGTGCCAGAGGACGAGACAGGGGCAGAACTCAGCCCAATGCTCAAGCAGCAGCTCCATTTGCAGAGCCCCAGATAGAGCTTGATGAGGGGGCTCCAGCTCAAACCGTTCCGGCGGGACCGGCTCAGGTCCCAGAGGGGTTTATTGCTACCCCGGTGCTTCAGGATGCCTTGGTCCGACTAGCAGGCTATATGGAGAGTGTAGCCCAAACTGGTGCACACCCTGGGGCACTAGCCGTATCCCAGGCTGGAGAAGGAGTCCAGACTCCTGATACCCACACTCCTGATTAGATTACTCCTCAGACTTAGACCCAGCAGCCAATCTAGTTGGGGTAGTTCAGCCATTTACTGCAGCACCGCTCGTTGCTGGGATAGCTATGTCCTTCGATGCTTTATGGAGATTGGACGGGTTTATCAATCTTTTCCCTGTTTATTTTAGTGGTGCCACTTCAAAGGACCCCTAGGAATACCTTGATAGCTGTCATGAGGTTCTTCGGAACATGGGTATTTTGGAGACCAATGGGGTTGGTTTTGCTACTATTCAGATGACCGGTTATGCCAAGAAATGGTGGAGGCATTATCTACTGACTAGACCATCTGGGTCACCTGCTCTGACTTGGGATCAGTTTTCACATCTCTTCTTGGACAAGTTCCTGCCTATCACTACTAGAGAGGAGCGTCGTCGTCAATTTGAGTGTATTCTGCAGGGCAACATGACTGTTACCTAGTATGAGACTCGCTTTCTGGATTTGGCTCGTCATGCTACTCTTTTGCTACCCACAGAGAGAGAGAGAGGAGGGAGGGGGGGAAGGGGTTAGGAGATTTATTGAGGGTCTTGCTCAGCCGATCAGATTGCAGATGGCTAAGGAGACAGGGAGCGATATATCTTTCCAGGATGCGACCAATGTGTCCAGGAGAGTTGAGTTGGTTCTCGGATTGGGAGGTCAGGGTTCAGACAACAGACCTCGCACATTGCAGCGGATTCAGAGGTGCCTCATTTGGAGGAGAGATTTCTTTCAGTAGAGGCTATTCTTCCAGGCCATTTCATTCAGCACTTCAGGCATCTCATGGTACCTCAGGTGGTCATGGTTCTTATATACCTCCTTTTGCTCAACCAGTCTATAGTGCACCATCAGCTCCTATCAGAGCACCTCCTCTGCAGAGTTATTATCGTGGTCAGCCGACTCATCAGGGTTAGTGTCAGTATCAGGAGGGATGCTTTGAGTGTGGTGAATATGGGCATATTCGGAGAGCTTGTTCGATATTTTCAGGTAATCAGCTTCAGTACCAGAGTTCTCGTGCCATAGTTTCGGCACCAGCTGCAGCACCACCTGCCCAGCCAGCCAAGGGTAGGGGTCAGGTAGCCAGAGGTAGGGGCCATATTGTTAGAGGTAGGGGCCAGCCTATTAGAGGTGGAGGTCCGCCTGTCAGAGGTCATCCCAGAGACATGGTTCAGGGTGGTGGGGCCCAGCCCCGATATATGCATTTCTGGCCAGACCTGAGGCGGAGTCATCCGATGCTATTATCACAGGTACCATTTCAGTTTGCAATAGAGATGCTTCAGTTCTGTTTGATCGGGGGTCTACTTACTCTTATGTGTCATCTTATTTTGCTTCGTATTTGGTTGTGCCCCGCGATTCCCTGATTGTTCCTGTTTATGTGTCTACGCCTGTGGGGGATGCTATTGTTGTAGATCGTGTTTATCGTTCATGTGTGGTCGTTATTGATGGTCTTGAAACTAGTGTTAACCTTTTGCTTCTTGATATGGTGGATTTCAATGTCATATTGGGCATGGATTGGCTGTCACCTTATTATGCCATCTTGGATTATCACGCCAAGACAATTACATTAGCTTTGCCGGGGTTACCTCGATTAGAGTGGAGAGGGACTCCTGGTCATTCCTTCAACAGAGTTATTTCTTATACGAAGGCTCGTCACATGGTCGAGAATGGATTTTTGGCTTATTTGGCCCATGTTCATGATTCTAGTGCTGAGGCTTCTTCTATAGATTCAGTGCCTATTGTTCCCGAGTTTCCCGAGGTGTTTCCTGCAAACCTGCCGGGGATGCCACCCGACAGGGATATTGATTTTTGCATTGATGTGGCTCCGGGCACTCAGCCCATTTATATTCCTCCGTACCGGATGGCCCCACCGGAGTTGAAAGAATTGAAAGAATAGTTGCAAGACTTGCTGGATAAAGGCTTCATTAGACCTAGTGTCTCGCCCTGGGGTGCACCGATTTTGTTCGTAAAGAAGAAAGATGTATCGATGAGAATGTGTATAGATTATCGGCATTTGAATAAAGTCACTATTAAGAATAAGTATCCATTGCCGAGAATTGATGATTTGTTTGATCAACTTCAGAGTGCCAAGGTGCTTTCGAAGATCGATTTGGGATCGGGCTACCATCAGTTGAAGATTAGGGCGTCCGATGTCCCTAAGACAACTTTTAGGACGAGGTATCGGCACTATGAATTTCTGGTGATTTCTTTTGGCTTGACTAATGCCCCACTAGCATTTATGGGCTTGATGAATCGTGTGTTCATGCCTTATCTGGATTCCTTCATAATTGTGTTCATTGATGACATTCTAATATACTCCCGCAGTCAGGAGGAGCATGAGCAGCACCTTCGGATAGCGCTTCAGACTTTGAGGGACAGTCAGTTGTATGCTAAATTTTCAAAGTGCAAATTTTGGTTTGATTCAGTAGTTTTCTTGGGTCACATCATATCAGGAGAGGGTATTCAGGTAGATCCTAAGAAGATAGAGGCAGTCAAGGACTGGCCTAGACCCACTTCAGCCACGGAGATCAGGTGCTTCTTAGTTTTTGCAGGTTACGAATATCGTTTTGTGGAGGGGTTTTCATCTATAGCAGCCCCAATGACTAAATTGCATCAGAAAGGTGCCCCATTCAAATGGTCGGACTAGTGTGAGGCGAGCTTTCAGAAGCTCAAGATAGCCTTGACTTCAACACGAGTATTGGTCTTACCATCAGGTTCAGGATCTTTCACGATATATTGTGATGCCTCCCGTGTTGGGCTCGGAGCGATATTGATGATGGAAGGCAGAGTGAGTGCATATGCGTCTCGGCAGTTGAAGGTTCATGAGAAGAATTATCATGTCCATGACTTAGAGGTAGCAGCCATTGTTCACGCATTGAAGATTTGGAGACACTATTTCTATGGTGTGCCGTGTGAGGTTTTCACGGATCATCGTAGTCTTCAGTACTTGTTAAAGCAAAAAGGATCTTAATTTGAGGCAGAGGAGATGGTTAGAGTTATTGAAAGACTATGATGTCACTATATTGTATCATCCGAGGAAGGCCAATATGGTGGCCGATGCATTGAGTAGGAAGGCAGTGAGTATGGGCAGCCTTGCATTCATTCCAGTCGGTGAGAGACCGTTAGCTTTAGATATTCAGACTCTGGCCAATCAGTTCGTGAGGTTGGATATTTCACCCAGCCGTGTATTAGCTTGTACAGTCACTCGACCTTCCTTATTTGAGCGTATTAGAGATGGGCAGGATGATGACCCGCATTTGATGGTCCTTAGGGACATGGTTCAGCACTGTGGTGCCAAACAGGTTACAGTTGGAGATGACGGTGTTTTGAGGATGCATGGCCGACTGTGTGTGCCTAATGTTGATGGGCTTCGTGAGTTGATCCTTGAGGAGACTCACAGTTCTAAGTATTCTATTTACTCAGATATCCGGTGGTTTTCTTCAGCAGATAGAGATTCCTAAGTGGAAGTGTGAGCGTATCACTATGGACTTCTTTGTTGGACTTCCACGGACTCAGAGGAAGTTCGACGTCGTTTGGGTTATTGTGGATAGGCTGACTAAATCAGCACATTTCATTCCGGTGGCAAGTACTTATACCTCAGAGCAATTGGCAGAGATATATATTCGAGAGATTGTTCGCCTTCATGGCGTGCTCGTGTATATCATTTCTTATTGAGGTACGAAGTTTACCTCTCATTTTTGGAGGGCAGTTCAGCGTGAGTTGGGTACATGAGTTGAGTTGAGCACAACATTCCATCCGCAGACAGACGGGCAGTCCGAGCGTACTATTCAGATCTAGGAGGATATGCTCCGCGCTAGTGTTATTGACTTTGGAGGTTCTTGGGATCAGTTCTTGCCGTTAGTGCAGTTTTCCTACAATAATAGCTACCAGTCGAGCATTTAGATGGATCCCTACGAGGCATTATATGGTAGACGATGCAGATCGCCAGTTGGATGGCTTGAGCCGGGAGAGGCTTGGTTATTGGGAACAGACTTAGTTTAGGAGGCCTTGGACAAGGTCAAGATTATAGAGGGTCGAATTTGTATTGCTCAGTCCAGGAAAAAGATTTATGCCGACCGTAAAGTTCGTGATGTAGCATTCATGGTCAGAGAGAGAGTATTACTTCAGGTATCACCCATGAAAGGTGTTACGAGGTTCGGTAAGAAGGGAAAGTTGAGCTCTAGGTATATCAGGCCATTTGAGATTCTCGAGAGAGTGGGGGAGGTAGCTTATAGACTTGCGTTGCCTCAAGGGTTATCCTCAAATCATCTGGTATTCCATGTGTCTATGCTCCGAAAATATCATGGTGACTTGTCCCACGTGTTAGATTTCAGCATTGTCCAATTCTACAAGGATTTGACTTATGAGGAGGAGTCGGTAACCATTTTAGATCGACATTTTTGTTAGTTGAGGTCAAAGAGTTACCCTTCAGTTTGAGTGTAGTGGAAAGGTCAGCCTATTTAGGCAGCTACTTGGGAGTCCGAGTCAGACATGCAGAGTAGATATCCCAACTTGTTCGCCAGTTCAGGTACTTTTCTATGTCTGTCGAGGACGAACGTTTGTTTTAGAGGTGGGGATTGTGATGACCCAAAGGGTCATCTTGTGAATTAAGACTCAATTCTGGGCTCATAAGACTTAAAAAGATTAATTTTATTTACCTCGATTTGCATTCGCAGTCCGGGAATGAATCCGGAAAGCCTTTATGTGAAAATATATGAAATAATAATTTCATGAGTTAAAATTTGATTTTAGGTTGCTTTGGTCAAAATTTTGAGTAAACGGACTCGGAACCGTGTTGTGACGGTCCCTGGAGGTCCGCAATAAAATTTGGGACTTGGGCGTATACCCGAAATTGAATTGCGAGGTCCCTAGCTTTAGAAATGAATTTTTGGAGAAAATTGTTATATTAAATTTTGAAGGAAATAAAGAAATGAATTAATGTTTGAACTCGTTGGTATCGGGCCCGTTTGGTTCTCGGATTCCGGTACATGTTTTTTATAACGTTTAAGTCCTATCTGTGAAATTTGGTGTAAATCGGAGTTCATTTGACGTGATTCGGACGTCCGGTTGAGAAAATAGTGAATTTGAAGTGTTCTTGAGAAAATCATTATTTTTGATGTTAAATTTATAGTTTTAGGTGTTATTTTTGTGATTTGATCGCATGAGCAATTCCGTATGATATTTCTAGACTTGCGTGCAGGTTTGGTTTGGAGTCCCGAGGGCTCGGGTGAGTTTTGGATAGGCTTCGGGATGTTTTAACTTAGGAAAAACCTGGTGTTTTAACCGATACTGGTGCACTGATGCGTTCCTCTTCGCGATCGCAAAGAGTAAAAAGGTTGGGATTCGTTTTGTTCTTCGTGAATGCGAACGCGAATGCAAAGCAACGGGGGAGTACCCTTCGCGAACGCGGGAAGATTTACGCGAACACATTGACTTATCGATCTGGGGGAGGGGAGCCTCGAATTGTTCTTCACGAACGCGAACACTGGGCCGCGAAAGCGATGGTCATCTGAAGCAAAGCTTTGCGAACGCGTTAAATAGCTCGCGAACGCAAAGGCCATTGGGCCGTAACTATCCGCGATCACGACAGGCCCATCGCGAATGCGATGAATGCGTGTCCAATGTTTTAAAATAGAACCTAGAATGAGATTAAGCCATTTTTTTTCATATTTTCAAAACCAAGAAGACCTAAAGGCGATTTTCAAGAGACAAGTTCTTCCCCAAAGTGTTGGTAAATGATTCTAAACTATTTTCACTCGATTACCCATTGTTTTTCATCACTTTTCAATCAAAAATCAAGGGTTTTCATGGTAGAAATTGGGGGTTTGGGTAGAAATAGGGAATTTTGTAAAATTGGAATTTAGACCTCGAATTGGGGTCGGATTTCGAACTAACTACATATTCGGGCTCGGGTGTGAATGGGTAAACGAAATTTGGTCCGAACCCCGAGTTTGGGCCAGGAGGGCTCGGGGTCGGTTTTTAACTTTTTTGGGAAAACTTAAGAAAACCATAATTTTGCATTAAATTTAGTTCCTTTAGCACTAATTAATGATACCGAATTAATTATGATTAGATACGAGTGGGTTGGAGGTGAATTCGAAAGGAGAAGCTGTAATTGAGCAGTGAGTGGCCTTCGAGATTGAGGTAAGTATTTGGTCTAGCTTTGACTTGAGGGATTAGCAATCCCCGACTTAAATGCTATGTGAAATTATATGTGTGTGGTGTATAGGTGAGGTGACAAGTACCTATGGACCACCAAATTATCTGTTTAGCATGTTCCCTTCCCCGTTTCCAATTTATTATATTCCTGTCTTAATTGTTTCATGACTATGGATGCTTCCATGTCTACTTGTCTTTGTCCACTTGTTTTGTTAAATATGTTGTTTCACTTATTTGAAAGTATTAATTGTTCCTTAGTTTCTTTATGGTACATTAATGGTTGAGTTGGTGGTCAGTGTCTCATGATACATTCCGGTTAGTTTCGTTGTGTAGTAATAATTGGTGAAGTTTCTTAATTGTACAACTTTCCGCTTACATTAGTTGAGATATATATATTGTGAAGGAATTTGATTTAAATTGTGAAACCCTCATTGTAAATGGTGAAATGTGATTGTCTGGTGGAGGAGGGTTACATGACGCAACAAGGAGTAATAAGGGTGGGCAGGTGGGATCGGGTTGCACGCCGCAATAGGAGGAATAAGGGTGATATATATATTTAGGAGTAATAAGGGTGGACATGTAGGATCGGGTTGTACGCTGCAACAATGAGCAATAAGGGAGAATATTCATGTTGTTACTGGTTATATGATGGAAACTGGAATACCCACTGTTTTATTTGTTGTTCTTCATATTCTACTTTTACCGTTATTTAAATTGTAACATGAAATTTTACGTAAGGACTGGTTATAGCTGAGATCTGGAATGATAGCTGGGTTATTTATTTGTTTATTTAATGCAAGTTATTGTTTCATTTAGTTTAGTATTTCCTTGTTGCTTTATTAAACATTCTATACAGGTTATATTATAAATACCCCGCCATAGCCTTGTCACTACCTCGTCGAGGTTAGGCTCAACACTTACCAGTACATATGATCGGTTGTACTGATACTGCATTCTGCGCTTCTTGTACAGATCTAGGTTCCGGTCAGAGTTGATTCCGAGTAGTAGCTGATTATTCACACGAATACACGAGGTAGATATGTCGACGTTCGCAGATTCTTGGAGTCTTCTCCATAATATTTATTTAGTGTTTTAGTTAATTCAAGACAGATGTATATTTTCTTTCAGCCAAATACTTGTAGTAATCTTTAGTAGTTCATGAATTGTGACTCCAAACTCTGGGTAGCTAGATATTAGTATTAGTTTCGTGGCATCATTTTATTTCTCCATAAATTATTTTGATGTCATTTATTGGAAAATATGAGACCTCGTATTATGTTTTAATTGTTTTAGATGTTGAATCTCTCTAACATTGGCTTGCCTAGAAAGTATGGTGTTAGGCGCCATCATGATCCTGAGGGTCGGGAATTTGGGTCGTGACACCTTCAGAGTTGCCGGGTCTAGAGTTTTATGTACATCTTGTGTATATGTATGTATATATATATGTTATGGATAGGGCGAGGTCCTTTTCTGATCACAGTACATCCATCGGTAGAGGCTTGTAGACATATTCTGTCAGTTAGTGCAGTATGTTGGGCTTGTAAGCCTTGTATGTATATTTTGTTGGTCTGCTAGCTGTAGTAGTTATATCGACATTGTTGGCCCAACTTTATATTGATGTTTAGTCAGCATTCGTAAATTTTCTTGCAATGTGTCCTATGACCAAAGTATGACATTATATGTTCAGAGTCCTTTTTTCACAAGTTGGTACGCAAGGATAGGTGAGGCACCGGGCCCCAGGTTTGGGGCGTGACAAAAGTTGTATCAGAGCAGTTCTGTCCTAGGGAATCTACAAGTCGTGTCTAGTAGAGTCTCGTTTATGGGTGTATCGTGCACCACACTTGTAAGCAGGAGACTATAGGGCATTTAGGACTGTCACTCTTCATTCTTACTCTAGATCGTGTGGTAGAGCTCAGTTTCAAGAATTCAAACTCCTAAACTCTATGTTACTCCGAGTAAGACAATACCTACAACCAAAAGACAGTTGGTAAGAGATTGCATGTGGCTTTGGGAGAGTTGAGTAAGAGGAACTCGATTTTGCATGATGCTTATGCTGAGTAAATGTAAGGTCTTTAGTAGATCATGTGTGTACTAAGACGTGTAAGCCTCTCAATAAGGAACATTAAGGCTAGAATATATATCCACCTCTATGGTGATAGGCAATGAGAGATTGAGAAGGTAGATACAAGCTTCAACAAGTAAAAGGAGCAAGATGAGAAGGGTACAAGGTACCAGTTAATGAAGATTATCGGTATTTTCAACTCAGGCAGAAAAATATAGGCATTGTGAGTTATCTTCAACAGTAACAGAGGTATGTATAATTGGCCACACCCCTCTCAGTTATGCCATATGGGGGCCAACAGCTGTAGTTAAGAAAAGGACGGGATATCAGGATCTGGCTGGGGTTAGAGTAACCCAAAATGGTGAATGGATTGTTTGTGTTAGTTGACATTTCCGAAGGATATTACAAAGATGCTAATAGATCTCCTTGTGAGACGCCCAAATGGTGCACTCTAGAATACTAAAATTAGATGTGAATACTAGCATGATCAAAAATTCAGAAGATAGGCACTGAAAGCCTGGAAGGGATAAATATTACCTTAGTTTGGCTCGCGTCCCTAGTAGAGCGAGAAAGTTCAGCAACCCGAAGAGCCACTAGACGAAGAAAATAAGAGCTAAAAGCAAACGAATGTTTTGATTGAAGTTTCCAGAATAAAGTGATAGACATAAATGTTAGCAGGAAATAAGAAGAGAGTCAGTAAATCATTATGAGTAATATATGATACATGTATGGCAACGGTAGATCAAAAAGATGGCAGTATTACAGAGTCTATGGTCAAGTGAAGGAAAAGATGAGAGTTGACAGGACTTAAGACAACAAAAGAATATAGGCCATAAAGTCATATCCTCATTACGATAAATAAATTCGTGACTCCAATGCAACTACTAGAAGGAAAAGTTAGACCCTATAATAACAGAAATCAGTATGGACTGATGAACAAGATAAACTAAACATGAATTAGGGACTGAGTGATTTGATAATAGTCGGTATCATGAGATTTCAGGTTTAGTTCCGATGATAATAGAATGGATAACATAAGACGATTCATAAGAAATTCAGAGAATGGTCATTCAGGGAGACGCTTCCCTAAAGCAAGCAATGTGAGCAAAGTTAAGCTTGAGGGATTGTATGTGCCAGTTACACTAAGTGTCACCCTCGCAAGTAAGGAATTCTATAATCCTTGATACAGAAATATTATTGCGAGGCAAGTAAGGGTCATCGATGATGTGAAACGATACCAAAGATAAAGAGGTAAAACATTTATATGTAGATCATCATAGCACTAAATCCCTGTACTCCCCTAAAGGGGGGAATATGGAGTGATGTGACATTAAGTCATAATTAAGTGATTCTAGTAACTATGGAATGGTAAAGAAAGAATGTGATAAAAAAGAATGAGAAAGGAATGAGATTTCACTTATTCAAATCCTACGGATATGCTATGACTCTAGAACATTATGCAAGCACGACACCAAAGAGAGGATGTAAGGGTTCCGACATGGGATGTTTTTGATAAATAAGGATCCAGCGCGAGAGGTAAATTAAGACAAAAGAAATAATCCAAGAATGATTTTGTTGAATATTGATATGAGAATGGGCCAACGAGTAGTCAGTAGTTGATTCAGGAAAAGCCTAGTTATGGCTAGACAAGAGAATATAGACAAATCAACATATCGTGCAAGATAAACATAGAGAACCCCAACATGAGCCATTCAATATTGCAGATATGACATCGTAAACTTGAGAAATATTAATATAGGAGTTGGGGTAGTAAAGGTACCGTATGAGTGTTACGAAGATAAAGAGAGTGCCACTGGAAAGACAATCAAAATATCAGCTCAGAAGCAATCCTACGAGCATAAGGGCATGAAGGTAAGTAAGTAAGGATAATTACAAGTAAGAAAGAACATAAAAAATTCGCCGGATAAACGATGTAATAAGCTCGTAGCCTGGCAAGAAGCATAGGGTACTCCCTAAGTACTACAATGAAAGACTAGATGAGGAAATAAGAAAGAAGGCTCCAACCTAAGCACAGTGACCTAAAGAGGAAATGGTCATGTAACAACAGTCTCACAACAACATTGTATGCACTCCATAAAGAGGTGGCACCTACCGTGGCTAATGAACATGGAGAAATATCAGAAATGATATTCAAGATCATATGAGTTGTATGGAATTCCAATATGTGTGGGCACTAAGGTAAGATAAGTATGCACGCAACAAGGGGGCAGAAAGACCAAGAAAAGTAATTGCGTACATTTCAAAAAAAAAACTGAGAAGGAACGAAAATAATTATTCGGTTAATGAACAGAGTATGTTATGAACGCATTTAAGAGTTCGGAGTATTATCTATGCATCTTATATGTTGACAATCATACAGTCGTAGAAGAATTCGGTATAAGTTAAAATAAAGAATTGAGCCCAGGTCATAGACAAGGGTTTGAATTGTTAGAATATTGTTTCATGAATATTCCATAGTATCCATGAAGGGATAAAGTAATAACTACTACCATGAGCCGCAGATCTGAAGATAGCTTAAGCCTACAAAAAGGTTGATCAAAGGGAAGAGGAGACTAAAAAGTTACATCAACCAAGTAAATCAGGAATCTGATGATTGAACCTAGAAAATTATAGACCTCGTGATTGAGAACATTGCAAGACCACTCTTAAATATCAGAGGTACAAGAGAGATAGTAAAGTAGCCATATTCTATAATGGCTCTACAATAAAGCCAGTCAGAAGAGTACCAGCCTCATAAGAAATTAGTATGAATCTCTCACCGGATTGTGTATACACCAGAGGTGCAAGTATTATAATAGAGCTTCAAGTTGTGTATGTGAATTGTACCTATGTGGAAGGGAGGAGATGAAAGAGATAGAAGAATGTGAGGCAATATTTTAAGAAAAGTAAGGTACAGGTGAACAACGCACGATATACTCAAGTGCATAAGGTTGTGAATAATCTATACTTCAAATAGAGGGCTAGAAGCGCTGAGATTCAGTATCCAGGAATCATAGCGGTGTCATTAGTGGCATATCTTCCAGCTTATGGTTTCTAGGTACCGAGAGATCTAGTCAAAAGTAAAGAAGAGTTAGAGACGATGTGATGTCTCGCTTGATGTTCCATAATAACATAAGGAAATCTATGGTGCAAGCAAGTTGAAGGAAGGTTGCGAATATTATAAATAGATACGTATAGGTCGTAAGCTAAAGTATAGTAAAGCGACGAGGTTTTATGACATGAGTAAGGATGAGAAAGGGCGAGTGAGAAGGTAACGAGAATGAATAAGTCCTCGAGATTGAACCCATGAAAACAAGAGAGCTAATGGTTTCTCTAAGTTATATAAAGTTCAGTATAGCCTGAATGAACTCAGGGAATCTAAGACTAATAGTATCTAGAGTGGAATGAGGTGTGATTGTGTTTAATAATGGATGACGTTTGGGCCTTTGGGTGAGTAATGACTTGAAGAGGATTTCATGAATTTTACGGAATTAAAATACCCATGTAAGGTGAGTGGGATGCTATAAATATGGTATGGGAGTATAGTATCGCCCCTAAGTGGATCATTCTAATTGCTCCATATGTCCCCGATGAGACGTGAGACCTAGCGGTAATGTATTACGTAAGAAGTTTCAAGTTATCAGTGGCCGATTGTAAATCAACAATGGTTGGATAAAAGTTACAAAGTCTGAGATGAGATTAGGCCATCAGTCTTAAGATGAAAAGTAATGAAGAAGCGTTAAAAAACTTAGCTTTATGCATATAGGATAAGCAACAAGAATAACCTCGAGTTTGGTAGCAGACCTCAGTAACTATAAATCGGAGTAAGAATTATGGTATAGTATGACCTACCTAGATACAGTAAAGTCACGCGTTTAGATAACCGGGTCTATGAAATAAGATATAGCAATGTTCGTAAGTTCGACAAAGTACCAAGAGAAAAACTTCAGTATAGCTGTAGATGCCCAGAGGTACATCTTGTCAAGATCTGTATATGTTTACAAAGTGAGGCCTAGAGATTGGCTAAAAAAATTGGAGGAAAAAAAAAGAAAGGAGGGAAGGATCGCATAGGCGCACTTACGAGGTCAGAGTCGTACATGCTGCATAATAAACGGTAGCAAAAGTTACAAGATTGGAAGAATTCCGACCACAGGCCGTGCTGTGAGAAAGAGGCCTAAAGGAGAGAATGCCCTGGCCTTTGCACTTATTCACATAACAGTTGCCTAGATGTCAAGGAGAGTACTAAGGTATTCGCAAGAGCTATTGAGAATGATAAGTGCATTAGTCAACATTCGAGGTCGAATGTTCCAAAAGGGGAATGATGTTACATTTTCGTACGTGGAAGTACGCCATAAGTAAATTGATATAAGCTCGAAAATGATATATTACATCACGCATTTTTGTACGTTAATCTTTCGTCGTAAGTTAATCGCCGTAAGCTCGGGAATGAGATTATCTTGAGATTATAAGTATTATGCTATTTCAAACAAGTGATAAGTAAATTTGTGAACGTTAAAGGATAAACGAATCAAAGAAAATGAGTTTCGTTGAATATTGTCGATTTGAGATAAAATATGGTCCAACCCATAATACCCGATATTTATGGACTAGTGCCATACAAGGTACTACATGACCATGATAGTAAGGTGTATAAAGTGTGTTAAGAGTGAGTAGTATTTTATGTAAATTGAGATAATTCTTATATTGTGGATAATTGGGTTATTAATAATTTTTAGTAGGTGATTAATTAAAATTTGGATAATTAACGAATGGGATAATATTAGACCACCCCTCCCCCCCTCACGTGGCAGCAAGCCACCCTAAATATATGACACTTAAGTCATAGGAATGATGTGGCACTAATAAGGATATGTGGTTAAGCCACCACATAAGCTGGGGCCCCCATCAATTTTAACAAAAGACATCTCTAACAAAGAGAGATTATATGTAACGTTAGGGAATCTCTACTTTAAGCATACATCAAATGCCAAATTATGGATTCAACGTGAGATTTCAAAGCATCTGATTCATAGCATCTTCAACAGTTCAAAATGTGAGAATTTGCAATTATAAAGGAGTACAGTGCAATCTTTCTCAAGAATATCATACGGATGTTTCCCTAGTCTGTTCTTGTCTTCACGTGTTTTGTCACGATTAACGTGTGTTAGAGGGCTAAACCCTTCCTTCATTTTGGCATGATCTCGTAATTACATGTGTTTGATAACGAGGCATAAAGAGAAGTTCAGACTCCCGAACTTATACACATTATCCTAGTCTCATAAGTTACAGTATTCTCCCTTATCGGGACTTTATATTCAATTGAGTATTGTATCCTTCCAGTCAAGTTATTTTGTCATGTAAATACAGTATTACAATATTTTCACCACCATCGAGCTATAATCAGTGGGCAGGCCCCTATTGGCCAACATCTGATTAGATGGTAAGTTATATATCAAGCCTAATGTGGCCGAGCGCCTATGAGCGAGCCTACTACAACAGAGCAGTTATATATATCAAGCCCTATAAGGATGGAAAACTATTTTACTTACTATATTGAGAGAGTTGAGTTAGTATCAGCGGGTAAGCATATCTTCAGATTATCTTTGAATCTCAGTTACTTTCAGTTATTATATTATCAGTTAAGTTTCAGCTTTCAGTTAATCTATTGCCTTACATACTCGGTGCATTATTTCATGCTGACGTCCCTTTTGTCGGGGACGCTGCATTTCATACATGCAGGTTCAAACAGACAGACAAGTAGACCTCCTCAGTAGGTGTTGCCCGAGTTCGTCTTGACCGGTAAGCTCTGCGTACTTCGGAGTTGCTGGGTCTAGAGTTTTATGTACATCTTATTTATATATGTATATATATGTTATGGATAGGCCGAGGCCCTATTCCGATCACAGTACATCCATCAGTAGAGGCTTGTAGACATATCATGTCAGTTAGTGCAGTATGTTGGGCTTGTAAGCCTTGTATGTATATTTTGTTGGTTTGCCAGCTGTAGTAGTTATGTCGGCCTTGTTGGCCAGCTTTATATTGATGTTTAGTTAGCGTCCGCAAATTGTCTTGCAATGTGTCCCATGACCAAAGTATGACATTATATGTTCAGAGTCCCTTAGTCGCAAATTGGTACGCAATGATAGGTGAGGCACCGGGTGCCAGTCTCTCCCCCCAAGGTTTGGGGCCTGACAGGTTCGTTGGGTGGTGCAATTGAGATTTGAGCAGAGTGGATGAATCCCGAGAAGGTTCTAATGGATTCAATATTTTTATGTACCAATTGAGAATTTTCTGGATTTGTATATGGATAGAATCTGAGATTTGCATCGGTTGGTTTTGGGACTTGCGGTATTTCTATATCACTATGGATTATACAATTAAGTATCAGGAAGGTGAAGGAAATGACTTTAGATTCACAAAAGGTCTCTGCAGAGTGGGTGTCTCGGTTGTGATACTTTTGGGGTGCTTAAGAGGGAATGCAACAACTTATGGGCCTTAAGGCTGTGTGGTTTCATGCTAGAATCTCTTGTGGTGAGCCTTGGGTAAGGATAATGGTGTTCCGGCAAGGATAAGTGTGAACCTAGGCTGTGCATAATTTGGTAAATACCGAATTACCATACCGAAATCGAATTTTTTTATATTCGGTATGATATTTGGTTTACATTTTGAAACAAAATAGTATTAGTATTTGGTATTTAAAATAAAATACCGAAATACCGATACCGTACTGAAATATATATTATATTACACAATACACATATTATTGATTACATAAATATAAGAAATCTAAAAGTTCACTTTCTATTATTTTCTAAGTTCATCAATTAACTATAAGCAAGCAATAAGACATTTCTAACGATCTAATTTATTCCTTTATGTACAATTTTCTCTCTTTGGGTTGGTATTTGCTGGCTTTGGACAAATTTTTTTGTCAACAACATTTTTAGTTTTGTACTTTTGAATACTTTAATTAAGAAAATTATAGTCTATGGCTCAAGTCACTAATTAGTGTTCCTACTGAATAAACCAAAGTTACCTAACAGAATAAATCGAAATCCAAAGGAGAAAAACCGAACATACCGAATTTAATTAGGTACGATATTGGTATATTAGTTTAAGACCAAAAATACAGAACCAAAATGACTAAATACTGTATCGTACCGACCGACAAACACCCCTAAACTGTCAACTTGAGGGTAATTCAGAAGGAACTCGGAGAAATAGGACACCTTAGTCGTAGGTTGGATCAACACGGTAATGGTTATGATCGGTTCTTTGGGTACTTATTATGAGATGAGTCTCTACAGTTGTTTTGTGGCAATACTCTTCGGTTTTGCGCCTGCGCGGCTTGGTGGAGTTAGAGAGATTTAGTTTTGATGGCTTGGTTATGTGCAAATGGGTTTTGAAGAGTTCTCGATGGTCTCTACCACGGTTTGAGATGGATATTTCATACTGGTGCGAGGAGCATGTTGCATTTTTTGGTTTTCTCCTGGATGGGATCAAATGGAAGTATTCTGGCTGATCGAGTATGTATTTTGCTGGTGACCCATAGTCGATTATGAGATTCTCATACTTTTCATTTGATGGAATGATAGATGTGATGTGTTGTGTGGGATTGAAATTTGCATGTGCCAGGCCCCGATTCAGTTTTGAAGGGAAGGTCATGAATAAACAACATGGACGATTTCAGGTGACTAGATAGAAGCTATTACTACTTGGTATTGCTCGAGAAGGGTGCACATTTCAGAAGGTGCATTTTTTTTTTGACTTACCTATGCTTTATTGGTATTGTGGTACTCGTCTGCTAGATCGACTGTTGGTATAAAATTTTTTGCTATGTGGCATAGAAGAGTTATAAGAGTATTTCTCATGAGGATGATTATGTATATAGATGTGTTGGTCATTCGAGTGGCGAAGTTGGATCGGTTATGGTGATTCATGTGTTCAATGGATTTTGAAGACTGGGAGATCTCAAAAGTAGATTGTTCGGGGTTGCAGACTGTGAAGATGTGGCAAAAGTTAACTAAATGGTAGTACATGCTATGGTTAGATCATTGTGGACTTTTGGAAGACCATTTACCCATTTAGGATGACTGGGGTTGATTTGGGGGCTCATTGGTAGGCCCGTGGATAATGTGTATTCTACATCGGGTTAGATTTCTTGACTCGGCACGGTTATTGAAGAAATGTGTGTCATTCGGTTAAAGTTGAGCTTGCTCGTGTTCTGATATGTTCTATGTCTTACTCTTCGATGCTACGATGGGATGTGATGGATTTGTTATATACACACATGATGTGATTCTTTTCAGTCCTTGTAGTGGAATTTGAGCGATATGAATATTAGGGTGTTGAATGGTTGATTTCTAATTGGTGATGTTCTTTTCGGGCTGTAGTATATAGTGTTATTCGCTTATCCATGGTTATGGTCATGCATTTCATGTACTTGATGTCGAATTGCGCGTGGTTGTTGATTTGATCATTGTGGCTTGATGTATTCATGGGATCGGTGTTTGGATGGGGCCATGCATTGCAGTGGAGTTGTGTTGGGATATGATCCTTTGTGTTAGATTCGTTTGCCTTTGTTCTACTAGGCATGTTGGGTTTTTAGCATTACGGTTGTGGTGGTGTTGGCTGAGCTTGCGAGACGATTCTCTCATTTGAGACATTTTTCGTGTTGAATGCATTTGAATTATTGCTTATTGGTGCACGGGTTACACAATTTGTGATTTTAGGTTGTATTAGTGTGGCAAGTCATTGGACCTAAGATGGGTGCTATCGGATTTGGTTGCTGTATATATTGGAACGATAATGTCACTAATCTACTTAGAAATTTGCTATAGTTTTTTAATGAGGGAGAGCTCCATGACTTGTTGATCTGATGAGTGGTTATGAGTTTCTGCGTATTTCTTTCATCATCAGCAATGTGCGAAGTTTTTGAACGTGTTCTATTTGAGATGAGGTTTGTTACCGGTATTGGGTTTGTTTTTAGCAGCTACTATGGTTAGAAGTTATTGTTGTGAGCATCTGAGCTATGTGGTATATCATGTGATTGCATATTGGGCTATGGATATGGCTTGATACAACTTGTTTAGACTATTACTGTGTGTAGATGCGAGATTCGGGTCTTGTAAGGAATTTGGGATGTTTGAAATTGGGTACTAAGGCTTACGCGCTTAGGTTGAACTAAGGATCTTCAATTATGTTGTACCGTCAGGCTTATATAGTTTGGGGTGACGTGGGATCACCCCCGGGTATGTGCATGGTAAGGTTACACGGCGATTTGATGGCTTTGGAACGACCCTTGGCACGTTCGAGGACGAAGGTATGTTTAAGTGGGAGAGAATGTAACGACCCAGCTGGTCATTTTGAGCATTTGCATTCGGTTCTACTATTTGAAGTCTTGAGTAGCATCGTATGAGGTATTATGACTTGTGTGAATCATCGGTTTGGCTTTCAGGTTATTCGGAATTGATTTGGACGAATGGTTCTCAACTAAGAAGCTTTAAGTTGGAAGAGTTGACCAA
Organism: Nicotiana paniculata; assembly: GCA_005239505.1. Taxonomy (NCBI): domain Eukaryota; kingdom Viridiplantae; phylum Streptophyta; class Magnoliopsida; order Solanales; family Solanaceae; genus Nicotiana; species Nicotiana paniculata. The sequence continues at coordinate 128,141 of MDKI01179257.1, read as the reverse complement.
GTTTGACTTTTGAGAATTTTCCCCCGGATCGCAGTTTTGATCATTCCGTTTGGTCTGGATGGTGATTTTGGACTCGGGCGTATGGCCGAATTTGTATTTGGATATTTCTAAAAGATTTCAGCACTAATTGGCGAAAGTTGGATATTTGAAGGTTTGGAATGTTCATAAGTTTGACCGAGATTTTACTTTGATGATTCTGGATTTGGATTGTGTTTCCGGGAATTTGAATAGCTTTGTTATGTCATTTGGGACTTGTGCGCCAAATTTGAGTTCATTCCGTGTTGATTTGATATGTTTCAGCACGAGTTTTGGAAGTTGAAAAATTCAAAGTTCACTATATTTTATTTGAGGTGTGATTCGTCATTTCGATGTTGTTATGCATGATTTGAGGCCTCGATATTGTTATGAGACCGCGTTGAGGAAAATTGGAACCAGGCAGTTTCTTAATCGTGGTCGCGATTGGAGGGTTGCAAGCGTGTAGTTGGGTGCTGGATACTGTACTCGTTCGCATAGTGGAGGCCGAGTTCGTATAGAGCTAAGGCGGGAAGCTAGGAGCTGGAAATTCTTCAATGTGTTCGCGTTTGATGGGATGCGTTTGCGAAGTGTGGGCGCGTGTGTGCTTCGCGTTCACATGATTTAATTCGGGATCACGAAGGTTTTTTGGCAATTGCATAAGGGTTTTTTCTGGGCAGTGCATTTTCCTTCTTTGCGACCGCAATGTTATTCCCGCGATCGCGATTCATTGATTCGCCCAGTGATTATAAATACTGTAAATTTGAGGGTTTCAGCCATTTTCATATTTGGAGCTATGGGCTCGGATTGAGACGATTTTAAGCGATTTTCATCATATGTATTGGGGTAAGAGTTCTCCACTCGGATTTGATTTTATTTCATGAATCTATCTTTATCTAAAGTTTCATAGTATGAATTTTTGAGTTTTGAACGTCGATTCGGAGTCGGATTCGAGTTAAACTAGTATGATTGGACTCGTAATTTAATGGTTTGTCGGATTTCGTGAGTTTTGTCGGGTTCCGGGGTGCGGGTCCGAGTTTGACATTTTGGTTGACTTTGGAGCTTTTGTTGAAAGATTCGACCTTTATCGATTGGGTTTGTTTCCTTTGGCATTATTTGATGTTCTTGAGTTGCTTTTGGATAGTTTTTAGCCATTCAGAGATCGATATGCACGGGATGGTATTTTTGGAGTATTGTTTTGCTTGCTCGGTATTGGAATTCGTCTTGGTAACGACCAGTTCGGCCATTTTGAGGTCTAACGCGTCGTTTAGAGGTTTGCGGCCTCGGGTAGCTTCACTTCAGGTATTATGACTTGTACGTGTGGCCGGAATCGAAAAGTTCGGTGCTGATTTGAAAGAAAATTCTAATTTATAAAGCTTTAATTGGAAGAGTTTACCAATGTTTGACTTTTGAGTAAACGATCTCCGAATCGGGATTTGAAAGTTCTAACAAGTTCACACAATGATTTCAGATGATCATTTGTAGGTTTGTAGGTCATTTCGGTGTCAATTGGCGAAAGTTGGAAATTATATAATTTTTGGGTAGTTTGACGAGGAGTGGACTTTTTGATATCGCGGCCGGATACCGATTTTGGAAGTGACAGTAGGTCCGTAATTCCAATTATGTCTTGTGTGCAAAATTTGAGGTCAATCGGACTTGATGTGATATGTTTTGACGTCGAATGTTGAAGTTGTAAAATTCATTAAATTTATATTTGGTTGCGATTGGTTATAGCATTTTTTGATGTGATTTGAAGGCCTGACTAAGTTCATATAGTGTTTTGGGATTGGTTGGTGTGATTGGACGGGGTCCTGGGGGCCTCGGGTGTGTTTCGGGGTTGTTTCGTACCAAGTTTGGCTAAGTTGCTATTGCTGGTTTGCTGCTGCTGGTTCTGTCTTTCGCGAACGCAGAAGGTTAGATGCATTCGCGAAGAAGGTTTTGTATTGGAGGCCATTTTATTCGACGCGTGCGTTCTAAGGCAGTTGCGTTCGCGAATGTATGGGCAGTTGTGCTCCGCGTTCGCGATTAACTAGTCACATTCGCGTAAGGTAAGATGGGCCTGGGAGTTTTTGGTCTACGTGTTCACGAGGGTGGTTATGTGTTCATGATGGTCAGGTCTGGTAAGGCATCGCGTTTGGGAGCCTGTCTTCGCGATCGCGAAGGAGGATTTTTTGAGCTGAAGAAGGTTGTGCTTCGCGAATGCTAGGGCAGTGCCGCATTCCCGATGAAGGACCGACCTGGACAGACTGTTTTAAATCGGGATTTTTGCTCATTTCTCTCTTGGTTTGGGCAATTTTGGACAAGGGGAGATTTTCATCATCCATGTCAAGGTAAGTGATTCCCGCACATTTTGAGTTAAATACATGGTGTATATAAGGATTTAAACATGGTTTGTGAAAATAGTGGGATTTTTAAGAAACCCTAGGAATTGGTATTTTTTTTGGAATTTGACCACGAAATTTGACATGGAATTGAAAATTAAATTATATATTTGAGTTCGTGGTGTTATGAGTAAAGTTTATCTTCAAAAATTTTTGGAATTCGGGCACGTGGGCTAGAGGGTCACTTTATCGACTTTTCGAGCGGGGTTAGAAAATTTTATAAATTGATTTATTATGGGTACTAGAGTATATTTTTATTGGTTTGCACATTGTCTGAATAGTTTTGGATCAACGAGCATTTGTTTGGGGTGTTAGAGAGGCCTTGGAGTCGGCTATGGAACTTTGGAGCGAGGTAAGTCTCATGTCTAAATCTGTGAGGGGGAAACTACCCCTAGGTGATGTATTTGGTATTTGCTACTTGTTGCGGGGGCTACGTATGCACGAGGTAACGAGACTTCGTATATAGCTAAATCCATGTTATTGTCCGGGTAGTTTTAGGTTCACACTATGCTAGAGCTGTACTGCTTGAGTTGTCCCTTGCCTATTAAATTCCTGTATTTTACATTATGACTTGAGACTAGACTTGTATAGAATGATAGACTTGCTATTGTAGATATTCGACGGGCTTTATGATTAGCAGCGAAATAATTGCACTCCTCTTACGAATTTCTCCCACACTATGCGTTCTCAACGAAAAGTTTCCCAATAATTTATAACTCACACGTCTATTCGTGAGTGGGGTCAAGGTCCCGTCAAAGCTTGTTATTCTAATGGGTTCGGTCCGCTCTCCTCGGCAAAATAGATACATCTAGGGTTCGTGCTGTTCGACTCTCAACAGTGTGCACATTATGATCGATCAGGCCGTACTCCTCAGCAGGATTATGTATCACACTCTCATGGGAGCTGTTCGTTCGCCTCGACAATATAATAGATGTATCTATGGTTCAGAAATATTTTGACGGATCGGGTTGTACGCCTCGACATTTCTATAAAATACTCTTGTGAAATCAAGCATAATAACTGATAAGAAGGCAATATTTAGTTAGTCCTCCTGATTCGAGTTGTGGCGAACTATCTGGTGAGGTCCGTGATGTATAATCCAATTTAAAAGGTAACTATTACCTGAGAGTTTGAGTTATTGCTGAGAGAGGAATTTTACCACGCATTTATACTTGTTATTTCATTTATTTTCTGACTCACATATGTTTTCTTCTAGTGTATCTGTCCCAAAAGACAACTAGTAAGTATTGATGTCGACCCCTCGTCACTACTTCTCTGGGGTTTGGCTAGATACTTACTAGGTACGCGTTGATTTACGTACTCATGCTACACTTGCTTCACTTTTTGTTTCACGTACATATATGTTTGGTGCTCTTCTGGGCGCAGAGGCGCAACTATTGCAGGGACTTATCATGAGATGCATTTCATGCTACAATCCACATCCTATAGAGTCTTCATCAGAGATATTTATATTCTCTTGTCTAATTTGTATTCTAGACAGATGTTGTATTTTATTTTATTTCCTAGTAGATGCTTATGCACTTGTGACACCGGGTTTTGGGGGTTCCTTTAGGTTATCCATAATCGTGGGTCATGTAAATATTTTCATTTACCCTGTAAATCCTATTTTATACTATTTAATGAAGGGAAAATTACGATTTCGAAATACTAAAATGGGTAATTAAATCGGTAAATTACCGTTGGCTTGCCTGACAACGGCGTTAGGTGCCATCACAACCTATAGTCGCTTTTGGGTCGTGACAGCTTGGTATCATAGTGTTAGACTCATTTAGGTCTCACGAGTCGTGAGCAGGTCTAGTAGAGTCTTGCTTGATTGATACTAAGACGTCTGTACTTATCTTCGAGAGGCTACCAAACTGTAGGAGCACTTCCTTTCTTGATTCCTCATCGTGCAATTTGATTCCTTAAAGGCTTGTGCCTTTATTTCCTTTATACTCAATCTTATGCGACGTGTAGCGCTTATTATTAGTTGGGCATCGAGGAGTTGTGGTGGTACTTCAGACATGGTGCATGATATTTTTCCCTGGGAATTCGGGCAGGCTATTATCGCGGACTTGCAAAAGGATGTTCAGTCGTTTTAACTAAGTATTTGTACATCCTATGGTTTTGAGGCTATGCATAGATTGATATGATGTACATGTGTTGTTATCGCACGGTGTTGGTGTGATTGTAGGGTTCCTGTTTATGTGTCAAGGCAGTAAAGGACTCAGAAGGAGGATTTCTCAGTGCATGATTTAGAGGTTCGACACTTAATTCCAGCGGAGGGAAGGTAAACAGACTATAGATGTTAAGGTTTTGGTTGATAGAGTATCGAGACTCAAAATTTACGAGTGTGGCAAAATTTTCATTTGTGATGTGATGTCGTCGTCCGTGTTTGAACGCATTAAGGTTCGCCGGTGTTATGGTTTTCTTTGAATTGCCCTAAAGATATGGTGTTGTGAAATAGTACTTGAGAAATAGTTGTCAAAGACGATGGTGGTCAAGGACGACATTGTTCAGTGGTTTCAGAATTGAATTGATGTTTCTAAATACCGATGACTCGAGCAAGATGATCTTCGGGGGGTCTTAGAGCTAGTAGCAATTTATTCGTTTAGGTGCTGCAGAGATGGGTGTTGATTTACGGCAACAATTAGGAAGTGAAGGATGAGGAATGACATGGTGGAAATTGACTAGGTCGACAGACTTTTTTTGGAGAGTGAGGCTACTAGACTTAGAAAGATTGAATATGTCAATGAGGAGTTCGCTTAAAATGAAGAGTGGTGTGAAAATCTTGTTTGCCGATTTGGATGCGACGTGACTTCGAGTTTGGAATGTATTGTCTAACTTTCACTTGATGCCAGTGGGAAAGGAATAGATTTGTACAACTTGTGGACGAGTGTGGGATCAGGAGGGCTTATTGATTTTGTGGTAGTTGTACCCCGTAAATGTCGTTGGAAGATGTCGGTATAGAATTCGATAGGTGGGCTATCTTTTGTAAGCAATCTAGTGGTTGTATGATTTTGATGAAGTTTCTTTGAAGATTTCTACTTGCTACCTGGTAAGAGGTCAAATATGTGATTGTGGCTAATGATTCGGGATGTTGATGAAAGGTATAACAAAATATTTGGAAATATTTGGTGAGTTAAAGGTGCAAGATCATGGTAATCGAGAAGGAGGAATCTTTGTGGGTTCTAGATTTCGGTAATTGTAGGTCAAAGCTAAGTAGGGGAGCCCACCGTCTACGACCGACGCGTGGTTTTCTGTTGGTGCATTTCTGATTGTCTGTGCATTGGTTGATCAATTATGACTAAGGGAAGGAAACATCGAGGGTGATTCGAGCAAAGTTCTTGATGAATATGTGCTACGTTTGGCCTTATCGGTGTATGTTCAGGTTTTGGGAAGACTTAGAGTTTATGTTTCTTATGGATTTGATGTAAAAGGGAAAGAATTCATTCAGTTGGTTTGTTGGGAGTGTTCATGTGCTAACAGAGCGTCGAAGTTTGATTATTATTCGGGACCAGGTTAGAGTGGGTGACTCTCAACGATTGTCCTAATGGGTTCAAGAGTTTAAGTCAGTACTTAAGGATTTCGAGTTCGTTGTGTGGTTAAGGATTAAGTACGTGCAGTGGATTATGAAAGGGCTCTAAGTGTTCTATGTTATCATAGGGTCTGTAGTGCAGTATTGGAGAAATGGAAGAAAATAGTTTTGGATTCGCGGAAGGTCTTGCAGAATGGGTGTACCAGTTGGAGATGCTATTTTGCGCTCGAGAAGGGTATGAGATGGTTCATGGGTACTGAGACGATGTGGTTTCATGATTCGGGTCACTCAGGGTGAGTGTTGATTGACTTTTTATTATGTTTTTGAATGGAGCTATTGATATCTCTAAGGTAGGTTAAGAGTAAATTGGAGCAAGTTGGTTCGATTGGTAACAATTGGAATCAGCATGATTGTGGCAATGATTAGTTCATTTGGAATGTTAAGTTCTACATGTGGTTTGCGGTTGTACGTGTGGGCTTGACAACCACCATAACTTGATTGATTTGGGAGGTATCTAGCTCAAATGGCCTTGATTTGTAAATGGATTCCGGAAGAATTATGGAGGTTTAGACCACAACTTGAGGTATGTATTTTCTATGGTTATGGGATTTCAGTTGCGTGTTGCAATGGTTATTCTAAATGAATTTAAGTGAAAGGAATCTAGCCAATGAACTGTTTGTTATACTAGTAGTTCAAGGGTTATGATGAAATTTTCCACTCTGTTGTAGCGGCATGATAGATGCACTGAGCGGCATGGGAATTTGAAGTTAGGGATTAAGGTTGCTACTCGGTGTTGATAAGAAAATCACGAGCTCAGATGAGAAGGGAAGAATTCGGATGTTCAGAGTCTGCTGGAATTTTCTTTAGTGTCACATGAGAACGATGTCCTGTGTAAGAGGCCTTGTGTATTGATTTGCGGATTCTCGGTTTGCTTTAAAAAATTCGTTCGGTTGGTGCTATGGAGGTGCAGACCTTGCTACCTGGTACGGAAGGTTGTGGGGGCATATTTCACGGAGAAATTTGTATAAGTGCGGCATGTACGTCACTTGACTGTTAAGGATTGAAACCAAGCGTGGACACTATGGGAGATTGTTCCAAATTGGGACGACTACTTGTGTTTGGCATGAATAGGGCCATTGTGGACCCTAGGTAGGTTTTTGGCTCTATGGTATGATTAGAATCGGCTTGAGGTCCATTGTTAGGTGTAATGTGAATGTGTGCTCTACATTAGGTCGGATGTGTTCATTTAGCATAGCGTTGCTTATGGAGGGTCTTCGAGCGTTGAATGTTATTTCCGTCATCAGCTATTCCATGTAAGCCTCTACTGTGCCATTTGGGTTGTGAGACGTCTTGGTTATTCGCACGTGTGTTGTGGTCCTGTGTAACTTGTGGTGTTGTATGAGTAGGATGCCTCTCGAGATACATGTCATTTATCGCACCTTAGTTATGCTTGGATTTTGTAGCGTATGGCGCTATCCGTCTCCCCAGGGTTGTATTATTGCACCTGGTGTGCTCGTGGTCGATATTTGGGTATTTTGTAGGTATAAGCATTATGGCATGATATGTACTTCCTTATTTTTTGTCCTGTGTGGAACGGGTGGAACGCCGCCATGGGTATGTTGTTTGAATCGGGTTGTACACCGCAACGGTATTATGTTTGGATCTGGTTGCACGCCGCAATCGTATCATGTGTGCATTAGGTTGCACGTCGCAAAAGTGAAATGTCGAGTACGGTTCTCTCTATTTATCCTTGTGCATTTTATTTTTCATCCCTCATGTAGGTTCATAGCATTTGCTTGACAATTTTATTTGTTACGCGGACTGGGTGGTTGTTTTACAGAGTTCGTTTTTCCTTATATATCATATTCAAGTTGTGGCTTGTCGGCGCATTGATGGCGTCATATGAGATCTTGGTCAATGTTTAAGATGGCTTATATTCTGAGTAGCTTGTACTGGATGAGACGAGGTTATTGGACCTGGGATTAGTGCAATCAGATTTATATAAGGTACATTAAATTGAAAATATCGTTATTCAGTTCAGAATGAGGTAATGGTTCTTACAGGAAAAGAGACTCCGTGAATTATTTATTCGGCAGGTGGTTATGAGTTTCTACATGTCTCTTTCGTTGCGGCATTATTGCGAGAGTGGAATAAGATTTATATGTGTCATGAGATGTATTGCGAGCATCAGATTTGTGAAATTAAAGCTATCGTGGTCGGATGATGTTATTATGGGCAACTGACTTAGGTGGTGCATGGTGTGATTTCAGTATAGGTGCATGGTCATGTTTTGGTACAGTATGTGGTGATTGGTACTGTGTTCGTATGTTAGAATCAGGACTTGTAGAGAAATCGGAGGTTGGAATTTTTCTCTAAGGCTTATTAACTAAATAAAAAGGGAGAAGCTTCAGTGTGCATCAAGCTAGTATAATCAACTCGGTTGTGGCAGCACGGGCAGGAGCACGAGGTGTTAAATAATGATTTTGGACGACTCCGGAGCAGTTCTTGTCATGTTCGAGGATGAACGTATGTTTAAAAAAGGGAGAATGTAACAACCCGACCAGAAGTTTTGAGCTCTACTGTGTTGTTCAGTAGTTTTAGGCCTCGAGTATCTTCATTTAAGGTATTATGACTTGTTCGTGTGGTCGAAATAGAATTTCGTGAAGTTCAGAGCTGATTTGGATGAAAATTCTAATTTCAGATGCTTTAAGTTGGAAGAGTTGACCAAGGTTTGACTTTTGAGTAAACGACATTGGAATCGGGATTTGAAGGTTACAACACTTCGTACGTGATGTTTGGTCTAAGGAGCGTGTCCGGATGTTGATTTGGAGGTCTGTAGGTCATTTCAGTGTCAATTGGCGAAATTTGGAAATTAGATGCTTTTTAGGAAGTTGGACCGTAAGTGGACTTTTTGATATCTGGGTCAGATTTCGATTCCGAAAGTGGGAGTAGGTCTGTAATGCCAATTATGACTTGTGTGCAAAATTTGAGGTTAATCGGACTTGATTTTGATAGGTTTCGGCGTCGAATGTAGAAGTTTGTAGTTCTAAAGTTCATTAAGTTTGAATTGTGGTGCGATTCTTGGTTTTAGCGATGTTTGATATGATTTGAAGGATCGACTAAGTTTTTATTGTGTTTTGGTACTGGTTGGTGTGATTGGATGGGGTCCCGGGGGTCTCAGGTGTCTTTTGGGGTTGTTTCGGAGCAAGTTCGGCGAAGTTGTTGTTGCTGGTTTGCTGCGCTGGTTTTTTCCTTCGTGAACGTGGAAGGAGAGACGCATTCACGAATAACGTTTTGGACTGGAGTTCAGTTGGTTCAACGCATTCGTGCTAAGGCAGTCGCGTCCACGAAGGTCAGGGCAGTTGTGCTCCGCGTTCGCAACAGATTAGCCACGTTCACGTAAGGTAAGCTTGGCATAGGAGTTTTGGACCTACGCGTTCGCGAGGGTTGTCCCGCGTTTGCTATGGTTAGGCCTGGTAAGGAATCGCGTTCGCGAGCCTGTATTCACTATCATGAAGGAGGATTTTTGGAGTTGAAGCAGGTTGTGCTTCGCGAACGCGAGGACAGTGCTGCGTTCGCAACGAAGGACTGGCCTAAGCAGATTTTTTTAAATCGAGATTTTTGCTCATTTCACTCATTTCTCTCTTGGTTTGGGCGATTTTGGAGAGATTCAAGGGGATATTTTAATCATCTATGTCAAGGTAAGTGATTCCCGTACAATGTGAGTTAAATACATTGTGTATATTAAGAGTTAGACATGGAAATTTGTGAAAATAGTGGGATTTTGAAGAAAACCTAGGAGTTAGTATTCTTTTTGGTTAACCATGAAATTTGACATGGAATTGAAAATTATATTATATATGTGAGTTTGTGGTGTTATGGGTAAAGTTTATCTTCGAAAATTTTCAGAATCCGGGTACGTGGGCTCGAGAGTGACTTTATCGACTTTTCGAGCGGAGTTGGAAATTTTTATAAATTGATTTATTATGTGTATTGAAGTATATTTTGATTGGTTTGAACATTGTTTGATTAGTTTTGGATCGACGAGCATCGGTTTGGGGTGTTAGGGAGGCTTTGGACCCGGTTATGGAACTTCGTAGCGAGGTAAGTTTCCTATCTAACTTTGTGAGGGAGAAACTACCCCTAGGTGATGTATTTGATATATGTTACTTGTTGTGGGGGCTACGTACAAACTAGGTGATGAGAGTCCGTACATAGCTAAATCCATGTTATTGTCCGGGTAGTCTTAGGTTCACAACTTGAGACTGTCCCTTTCCTATTAAATTCCTTTATTTTACATTACGACTTGAGACTAGCCTCGTGTAGAGTGATAGACTTGCTATTCTAGAGATTCGATGGGCTTCATGATTAGTACCGAAATAATTTCACTCCTCTTACGAATTTCTCCTGCGATATGCGTTCTCAACAAAAGGTTTCCAAAAAATTAACTCACACATCTATTCGTGAGTGGGGTCAAGGACCCGTCAAAGCTTCTTATTCTAATGGGATCAGGCCGTTCTCCTCGGCAGGATGGATACATCTATGGTTCGTGCCGTTCGACTCTCAGTTGTGCACACATTATGATGGATCAGTTCGTACGCCTCAGCAAGATTATGTATCACACTCTCATGGGAGCGGGCTGTTCGCTCAGCAATATAATAGATGTATCTATGGTTCAAAAATATTTCGATGGATTGGGCCGTACACCTTGGCATTTCTATAAAATACTCTGATGAAATCATGCATAATAGTTGATAAGAAGGCAGTATATCTGTGAGTCCTCCTGATTCGAGTCTTGGAGACCTATCTGGTGAGGTCCGTGATGTATACACCGATTGAGGAGGTAACTATTAGCTGAGAGTTTGAGATATTGCTAAGAGGTTAATTTTACCACGTATTTATACTTGTTATTTCATTTATTTTCTCTGACTCACATCTGTTTAATTTTATTGTATCTGTCTTATTCGACCACTAGTAAGTGTTGATGTCGACCCCTCGTCACTACTTATATAGGGTTAGGCTAGATACTTAATGGGTACGCGTTGCTTTACGTACTCATGCTACACTTGCTGCATGTTTTGTACAGGTATATGTCACGACCCGAAAACCAACCCGACCGTGATGGCGCCTATCGTGATACTAGGCTAGCCAATTCACTATGCATAACATAAGAAACCTTTCGTTGATTCAATATTTAACCAGTATTTCATAAATCCTTCGTTTTAGCATTTCAAAACAAATAAAGTTAGGTAAAACATTTAAATACAGCCGGCAAAACCTGGAGTCATCACTCATGAGCGACTAAAAAGGAAATACAAAATCTGGTAATGTTCCCTTACTACCAACAAGTCTGAGAATAAACAAAATGACTAATATGAAGGAGAGAGACTAGGTTGTGGACGTCGTGCAGCTACCTTGTAATCTCAGAAGTGCTCCCAGAGAGTAAACCAGCTATCACTCAGTCCTGGCACCTGAATCTTCACACAAGGTGCAGGGGGTAACGTGAGTACACCAACTCAGTAAGTAACAAGCCCAACCTGTGGACTGAGAGGTAGTGACAGACTAAAACTCCATGTTTATGACAGGATAAAGGTACATAAATTTAGGCATGCTTTCAGTTAACTAGACAGATCAAGTGATAAGATAAACACAGTTCCGAATAGTTTAACATATATACATCGACGTATTTTTCATGACAATGCATCAACAATATGAAATTCACAATGTACTCCCACTCTCAAATACTCGTTCACTCAGTACTGTATATGGCTCGCATGGCCCAGGGAAGATCTATCCTAGAATATATATACATCAGACAGAAGTCACTCAGTACTGAGGAAGGACGATCCAGCCCTATGGAGAAGATCCATCTCCAGATAATGATATATCTCTCAACCACTCGGTCTGTATATGGCTCGACGGCCCAAGGAAGATTCATCCCAGAATACGTGTACACATACCTGACATCAAATGCTCAGTACCGGGGACAACCAGGCCAATCAAGTCTCATGGAGAAAAATCCATCTCCGAACATAAACACTTCGGACAAGATCCATGTCCAGGGATGATCCATCCCTCAAATATAACTTCGGACAAGATCCATGTCCAGGGAAGATCCATCCTTCAAATATCACTGCGCTCACAGGGGGTGTGATATAGACTCTGGAGGGGCTCTACAGCCCAAGCTCTATATCTCTGTGGCGTGCAGCCCGACCCAATACCGCTGCGGCATATAGCCCGATACAATACCGCTGCGGTGTGCAACCCGATCCAATACCGCTGCGACATGCAGCCCGATCCAATACCGTTGCGACGTGCAGCCCGATCCAATACCGCTGCGACGTGCAGCCCGATCCATATATCTGTCACTCAATATCAGGCTCTCGGCCTCACTCAGTCATCACTCTCCAGTATCGCTCACACGGGCTCACAATGCATGAACTAGCCCGAATCAATGGTATAATGAGCAAAAAAACAATTACCGAGACTGAGACATGATATGATATGCCATGACATGACTGAGTATATATATCAATGAAACACATGAGATGACAGCAATGAACGACCAGTCGGGTCTCAACAACATTGGCGTAAAGACTTAACATAATATCTAGCATGATCTCTAATATGTTTGCATTTAAGACGACCTCTCGTGTCTCAGTAGTATCGGCGTGAAGCCTTAACAAAATATTTATCATGATTTATAGAATGTTCACAGTATTCATATTGACAAAAGTACATATATCAACAAAAGATAACCAAAAAACAGTGCCATGGATTGAAGCAGGTCAAGAATCACACGGTGCACGCCTGTCACTTTGCATGTGCGTCACCCAATTCTAATCAAATAACACGTAGCTCGGGGTTCCGAACCATCAGAACCAATTTGAAGCGTTACTTACCTCAATCAAGAAAAAACTCTACCCCGCAATGCCCTTGCCGCTCGACTCGGGCACAAATCACCCCGAATCTAACCAAAATCAGTATTATATCATTAATATATGCTAAAGGAGCGAAGCCCACATCAAAATGATCAAATTACATCACAAATCCCGAATTCGGCCAAACTCGACCCCGGGCCCACGTGTCGAAACTCGACAAGTATCACAAAAATAGAATCCTTACACTCTCACGAGTCCATACATACCAAATACATCAAAATCCGACGACAATTGACCCATCAAATCCATTAATCAAAGTCTCAAGTTTCCAAACCCTAACCCCTCAAGTTACACCATTAAATCCCACAATTTTCATGATTAATCATTCAAATACCAACACAAAATCGAGTATTAGGTTAAAAAATGTTACCTCAATGTGTTCCCCTTGAATCCCACTTCAAAATTCCTTAAAAAGCTCCAAACCCGTCTTAAAAAATGGTGAAATATAAGAAAATTCGCGAAGGCATCCTTTTATTCTTTCTGCCCAGCGATCACTGAACCTTCGGAACATTTCTCGCACCTGCGGTCCCAGGTGCGCACCTGCGACCATGACTTAAATCCCGACTTCCGCATCTGCGGCCCTTACCTCGCACCTGCGGATTCGCAGGTGCAACCAAAATACTGCATCTGCGCTCCCAGGCCAGCCTTCCTTTTTCCGCATCTGCGCATGGCCCACCTCACCTGCGATCATCGCACCTGCAGCTCCCCATCCGCAAGTGCAACCACACCAGTAAACTGGCACCAACAGCAACTTTGCTGCACTTTCCAAGTCCAAACCTCTGTTAACCGTCCGAAGTCAATCCCGAGCCACTCGAGGCCTCAACCAATTATACCAAAACACCACATATCACCCCACGAACTTAGTCGAACCCTCGGAACACCCAAAACAATACCAAAACACTGAATTTACTTGTAATTCAAGCCTAAGGATTTCTGAACTTCCGAAATTCGCCAACGATGCCTAGACTAACCAAACCACGTCCGAATGACTTGAAATTTTACATACACATCCCAAATGATACTAGGAGCCTGTTCCAACTTCTGGAATTTCCTTCCGACCCCGATAGCTAATTTTTCACTACCGACCGTAAATCGCCAAAAATCCTATTTCTCCAATTCAAGCCTAATTCTACCACGGAACCCTTAATAACATTCCGAATACACTCCTAAGTCCCAAATCACCTAGTGAAGCCATCCGAACCATAAAAATCACATTCCGAGATCATAAACCTATAAGTCAACTTTCGGTTGACTTTTCCAACTATTGAACCAAGTTAAGAGACTAAGTGTCTCATTTCTCTCCACAATCACTCTGAACCTATGCCAACCAACCCAACACAACACAAAAGAGATGAACCTCATAAACAATGAAGCAGAAAATGGGAAAAACGGGCTAAACTCTCGGAACGACCGACCGGGTCGTTACATTCTCCCCCTCTTAAACAAATGTCCATCCTCGAATGTGCCAAGAGTTGTTCCTAAAGCTATCAAACTGCCGAATAACCTTACCATGCACATACCAGGGGGTGACCCCACGTCACCCTACCCTGCATAGATCTATTAACACAACACATTCGAATGCCTCTATATCCAACCTAACCCATAAACCTTAGAACCAGATTTCCAAATTCCGAAATAACTTGTTAGATCAAAATCCCACATCTATAAACTGAATAAGTATGTACACGTTGTATCAAGACATATCCGTAACCCAAGATGTAACCACATGATATACCACATGCCTCAGACACTGATAGCGATAACTCATAATCACAATAGCGTTTCAAAACAACCCAATACTGGTAAATAACCTCTTATCAAGCAAAGCCTCGTTCTAACACTTCCATATACTGACAATGATGAAAGAAACACATAGTAACTAGTACCCATTCGTCGGATCAACAAGTGATGGAACTCCCTCTCTTCGATAGGAAATATAGAGTAATTTCTAAGCCGATCAACGTCAATATCCTCCCAAATATGACGCAACCAGATCCGATAACACCCATTCTAGGTTCGATGAACTCACTCATCTACCACAACCACTCTAGTGACGTGACTCATCAATACCGCTGAAAGCCACAACCCGTGCAGTCCGTGCACAAATATACAACATCCGAAATATACTCAAATCATGGAAAATGTGACTCCAATGCGAGAGCTGTACCGCAAGCTCACCAGTATCACCACAACAAAATGCTGAGAACCTATCACACATTGTAGACCAGAATACACGAATCCAACTCGAAGGATCATACCTCCACATAACTTCGCTGCAATGAGTGACCCTATCCAAACACTGGTCCACATGAAATACTTCGAGCCACCTTGCTCTAAATCAATAACCATGCGCAATTCAACATCAAGTACTCAAAGTGCATTTCCATAACCATGGGAAATCGGACGATATAATGCCACACGAATCCAAAAGAACATAACCAATACGTCTCAATCTCGTAATACCCAACTAGTTACCTTTCTCAAATCTCGCTATAAAGCCCAAATAGATCCGCACCATATGTGCATATAACAAACAACCACAACTCCTCGCAACACCAAAGGGTAACTCATAGATCACTCCAGAACACAAATAAACTCAATGACAATAAAATTGTGCGTTCCCCAACAATAGCAATTCAGAGTCAACAATTCCGAGCTGGTGTAGAACACACACCCATACCGGGCCTACCAATGAATCCTAAATCAACTATGGCCACCCACAACAAATAGATAACTCTCCGAAAGTTCACAATGACTGAATCAAGGCACATACTAACATCTGACTACCCTTGCTTGCATCTTCACAGTCCACAACTACAAAATAACCTGTTCATGAGAACTCTCAGCCTCGAAGTACATGAAGCACATGAATCACCATATCTTATCCCAACTCCACCGCTCAAATATATAACATACCTCTAATACTAAGCCATTCCACGAGGGGTACTTCTAAAATTCTTCTGTGCCACCAAGAAAACTTGAATATCAGCAGTCGATCTAACACAAGAGTGCTGCAATACCAATGAAGCACCCTTAACTCAAACACATTGCTCTTTCTGAAATGTATATCCTCATCAAGCCACACCAATTAGTCATATCATTTACCTAGTCATCTGAAACTGTGCATGGTGCCTAAGAATTCAGAACCTTCCTTTCAAATCGCATCGCGACCTAGCACCTGCAATCTCAATACTACACCACACATCGCACCCATTATGCCATCATATGAACGATACAACAAATCTCAAACCCACTCTGAGTCGCAAGCAACTACATACTCAATTAGATAAGAACTTTCCATTACTCGAGTCATTCTCAAACTCCACCTCTGCAGGTCATAACTGATCCACCAGTATACCCCATACTGAAACCAATACAACACATAATCGAGCAACCAACTAATCATTAGAAGACTCCCCCACTTGGCTCAAAGCAATAGATCAAAACAAACAATAACTCGCAATGCCCATACGCTATCACCGCTACAATACCGCAATGAGATTCAACTAAACCCCTCATAAGCTCATATAACACAAACCATCTAATATCTCAAACCGTCTACAAATATTGTATTCACCGTTGTAATAGCCGTGCCGACTTCCACAAGCGATATAAACTTAAATTGCAACATATATCATTTACTGGTAAGAGAGGACTTGCTATAAAACCACATAAGGATCACACAACCATCGGGACATCCCCCGCCTGGTTAGCCTCAATCTGATAACTCTCTATACCCTTCCAAAAATCATAGCTATTACGCAATCGCTTTACCGTCCTAAATATAAACACAACCAATGCCTACCGTCGAGGCACCACAATATGCGGTATAAGAACCTGAAGCTGATGGCAGAATTAACACTGGAGCTGTGGTCAAAGAAAATCTTGAGCTTCTGAAAGCTATCTCCACACCCGTCTAACCACCTGGATACCCTCACTGGACACCACGTGCCCCAAGAATGCTTCTGAACTGAGCCAAAATGCACACTAGGAGAACTTGCATAAAGCCTCTCCTCCCTAAATCTCTATAACACCATCCTCAAATGCTGAGTATGCTCCTCCTGGCTACGTGGGTACGCCAGGATGCCATCAATGAATTATAATAATGAAGGAGTACAAATACAGTTGGGATACACTGTTAATTAAATACATGAACGCTATTAGGGCATTGGTCAGCCCAAAATACATCAACAGGAACTCATAACGCAAAAGAAAGATCCACTTCACTCCACAACTAAACTACATGACAGGTCCTTCAATACGCTCACCACTCGAGGCCATATGCCAACTCAAGACAGAAGTCAAAAAGTTCTTGCTACATCTCCAGTCAATCCTTTAGTCACTATCAAACAATCTGAACACACCTCATTATCGAATCACACTCGCCACATAGTCATCTAGCCACAAAATCCCACCAATAGGGACACAACAAACATATAAGTCCCCAAATGCACGTGCTCACACAATTGAAATCTCAGCACTCAAGCCACATACAAAACATGGCCTCAGGTCCTCCAGGCTAGCCCATTATCAACATGATAAAATCAATCTCGCAACTCATCCATGGAAATAACAAGTCGTCGATGCACAGCAAATACCGAGGCTCATGTGCGCATTCTAATACATGAAAGAGTTATGCTTTTGGCTGAATAAATGGATTCGCACGATAAGAATTAAAGACTGTGAGATTTTTCTTAAGGGTTCTGCAGCCTCTCGAAGATAAGTACAGACATCTCCGTACCGATCCACAAGACTCTACTAAACTTGCTCATGACTGGTGAGTCTTGTGTAACCTAGGCTCCGATACCAACTTGTCACAACCCGAAAACTAACCCGGCCGTGATGGCGCCTATCGTGATACTAGGCTAGCCAATTCACTATGCATAACATAAGAAACCTTTTGTTGATTTAATATTTAACCAGTATTTCATAAATCCTTCGCTTTAGAGGAAATACAAAATTTGGTACTGTTCCCTTACTACCAACAAGTCTCAGAATAAACAAAATGACTAATAGGAAGGAGAGAGACAAGGTTGCGGATGTCGTGCAGCTACCTTGTAATCTCCGAAGTGCTCCCAGAGAGTAAACCAGCTCTCACTCAGTCCTGGCACCTGAATCTTTACACAAGGTGCAGGGGTAACGTGAGTACACCAACTCAGTAAGTAACAATCCCAACCTGTGGACTGAGAGGCAGTGACGGACTAAACCTCCATGTTTATGACAGGATAAAGGTACATAAATTTAGGCATGCTTTCAGTTATCTAGACAACTCAAGTGATAAGATAAGCATAGTTCCGAACAGTTTAACATATATACCTCAACGTATTTTTCATGCATATGCATCAACAATATGAAATGCACAATGTACTCCCACTCTATAATACTCGTCCACTCAGTACTGTATATGGCTCGTATGGCCCAGGGAAGATCTCTCCCAGAATATATACACATCAGACAGAAGTCACTCAGTACTGAGGAAGGCCGATTCAGCCTTATGGAGAAGATCCATCTCCAGATAATGATATATCTCTCAACCACTCGGTACTTTATATGGCTCGACAGTCAAGGGAAGATCCATACCAGAGTACGTATACACATCACTGATATCAAATGCTCAGTACTGGGGAAAAGACAGGCCAATCCATCCTCATGGAGAAAAATCCACCTCTGAACATAAACACTTCCGAAAAGATCCATGTCCAGGGAAGATCCATCCCTCAAATATCACTTCGGATATTATCCATGTCCAGGGAAGATCCATCCCTCAAATATCACTTCGGATAAGATCCATGTCCAGGGAAGATCCATGCCTCAAATATCATTGCACTCACTGGGGATGTGTTACAGACTTTGGAGGGGCTCCTACAACCCAAGCGTTATATCGCTGCGGTGTGTAGCCTGACCCAATACCGCTGCATCGTGCATCCCGATCCAATACCGCTGTGGAGTGCAGCCCGGTCCAATACCGCTGTGGTGTGCAGCCCGATCCAATACTGTTGCAGCGTGAAGCCAGATCCATATATTTGTCACTCAATATCAGGTTTCTCGAACTCACTCAACCATCACTCTACAGTCTCGCTCACACGGGCTCACAATGCATAAACTAGCCTGAATCAATGGTATAATATGCAAAACATCAATTACCGAGACTGAGGCATGATATGATATGCAATGACAAGACTGAGTATATATATCAATGAAACACATGAGATGACAACAATGAACGACCACTCGGGTTTCAAAAACATCGGCGTAAAGCCTTAACATAATATTTAGCATGACCTCTAACATGTTCGTATTTAAGACGACCGCTCAAGTCTCAACAGTATCGACATGAAGCCTTAACAAAATATTTAGCATGATTTCTAGAATGTTCACATCAGTCACGAATCACACGGTGCACGCCCGCACGCCCATCACTTGGCATGTGCGTCACCCAATTCTAATAACGTAACACGTAGCTCGGGGTTTCGAACCCTCAGAACCAAGATTGGAAGCGTTACTTACCTCAATCAAGCCAAAAATTTACTCTGCAATGTCCTTGCCGCTCGACTCAGCCATAAATCACCCCGAATCTAACCAAAATCAGTATTATATCATTAATATATGCTAAAGAAGCGAAGCCCACATCAAAATTATGAAATTACATCACAAATCCCGAATTCAGCCAAACCCGACCCCTGGGCCCACGTCTCGGAACTCGACAAGGATCTCAAAACTAGAATTCTTACACTCTCACGAGTCCATACATACCAAATACATCAAAATCTGACGAAAATTGACCCCTCAAATCCTTAATTTAAAGTCTCAAGTTTCCAAACCCTAACCCCTCAAGTTACACCATTAAATCCCACAATTTTCATGATTAATCAGTTAAATACCAACAGAGAATCGAGTATTAGGTTCAAAAACATTACCTCAATGTGTTCCCCTTAAATCCCTCTACAAAATACCTCAAAAAGCTCCAAACCTGTCTTAACAAATGGCGAAATATAAGAAAATTCATGAAGACATCCTTTTATACTTTCTGCCCAGCGATACCGCACCTATGGAACATTTCTCGCACCTGCAGACCCGCACCTGCGGTCCCAGGTGCGCACCTGCGACCATGAATTAAATCCCGCCTTCCTTTTTCCGCATCTGCGCATGGCCCACTGCACCTGTGATCATCGCACCTGCGGATCCCCATCTGCAGGTGCGACCAAACCAGTAAACTGGCACCAGCAGCAGCTTTGCTGCACTTTCCAAGTCCAAAAATCCTATTTCTCCAATTCAAACCTAATTCTACCACGGACCCCCGAATAACATTCCGAATGCACTCCCAAGTCCCAAATCACCTAGCTAAGCCATCTGAACCATAAAAATCACATTCCGAGATCATAAACCTATAAGTCAACTTCCAGTTTAATTTTCCAACTATTGAACGAAGTTAAGAGACTATGGCCTCATTTATTTTTTTAAGATTAAGACGTCTGAATCTGAATACACGTCCGAATATCAAGATGTGTATTAAAATTAATACATCTGAATCTGAATACACGTCTGAATATCAAGATGTGTATTAAGATCTAAATACTAAATGATAAAGACTGTGTGATTTTTAACATCTGAATGTATAAAATTTACGTTTATTTTAAACTATAAACATAAAATTCAAATAAAATACTAATTAATTTAATTTTCCATCACTAAAATATATGTATTTTTAAAATATGATAGTTGTTGGTGGTCATGGCTAACGGCAGTGCTTGTAACTGTCGACTAAAATCGGTGGTTGGCGGTAAATTTGGTTGATGGTGGTAGTCTAGGGTAGTAGCTAGTGGTGATTGATAGTGGTAGATATTATGATTGAGGATGGTGGTGTTGGATGGTGATAGTTAATAATGGTGGGTGGTTGTGGTGATAGTTAATAATGGCAGGTGGTGGTGGTGGTAGTTGTGACTAAGGAGGATGGTGGTGGGTGATGATAGTTTATAATGATAGGCAGTGCCAGCTATTGTTGTTGATGGTGATTGGATGGTTAGTTGTGGTAGTTGTGGTGGATGAGTATTGCTTGTCGTTGAGAATGATGGTAGTCGGAATGGTAGGAATGGTGGGGATGATGGGTGGTGGTAGTCGACAATGGTTGCGGCTATGATTGAGTATGACGGTGGTGGTGGTTGAGTATGGTGGTGGTAGTGGCATGGTGGTAGTTGATAATGGTAGGCGGTGGCAGCAGTTCATAATGAATATGAATCATAGCATCTTAATGAAATTAAGTCTCTGCTATAGATCTCAATGATACAGAACTATTCAGACTCATTAAGTGGTTGTGAAGTAAAAAAAATAAACAGACTTAACGATTAAGATTCAGACTTAAAAAATAAACGCACTTAATGTATGAGATCTGAATGATTAAGATTCGGACCTCCTTAAGTGAAAACAAATGAGGCCTAAGTGTCTCATTTCTCTCCACAATAACGCTGAACCCGAGCCAACCAACCCAACACAACACAAAATAGATAAACCTCACAAACAATGAAGCAGAAATGGGGAAAACGGGCTAAACTCTAGGAACGACCGGCCGGGTCGTTACAGTATATATATGTCTGGTGCTCTTTTGGGCGCAGAGCCGCGGTTATTGCGGGGACTTAACATGAGCTACATTTCATGCTATGATCCGCAACCTACAAAGTCTCCATCAGAGATATTTGTATTCTCATGTCTAATTTGTATTCAAGACTGATGTTTTATTTTATTATATTTCCTAGTAGATACCCATGCATTTGTGACACCGGGTTTGAGGGTTCCTTCAGGTTATCCATTATCATGGGTCATGTAAATATTTTCATTTACCCTGCAAATTCTATTTTATACTGTTTAATTAAGGAAAAATTGTGATTTCGAAATACTAAAATATGTAATTAAATCGGTAAATTACTTATGGCTTGCCTGGCGGAGGCGTTAGGCGCCATCGCGACCTATAGTGAATTTTGGGTCGTGACAGGCTTGTTCGAGGTAAGTAACACTTCTAAACTTGGTACTGAAGGTCTCAACCCCTGCACATACGTGTTTTTGTTTGATGTTGAGGTGATGCACATTCTAGGTGACAGGTGTGTGGGTGTGCACCGTGTGAATTATGACTCACATGATTCTTTGGTACCACGTAGTATTCTATCTTGTTTTTATCCATGAAATTCCTACGTGCTAGAATAATTGAGTTGTCATCCATGTTAAATATCATGTTTAGGCTATGTACTTATTCTGTTGGGTTATTTTTGTTGTTGAGCTATTTTCTTAAATTGATATTACACACTCAGTAATATTCACTTATTTGCATATCATATGTCAGTCTCTGTTATCAATGTTGTCACATCATGTTATCATTGTTTGGGTTGTTTGGCATGAGATTTGTGAGCCCGAAAGATTGGAGAGATTGATGACTGAGCTGAGGTTGAGGGTCGGATTGTGAGTGATGTTGAAGGGATTGGGTTGCACGTCATAACAAGTGTTATTGATTCATGATGGGATCAGGTTGCACGCCACATCGGGTATTAGTGATTAATATGGGGATCAGGTTGTACGCCCCAACAGGCCTTATGGCAATACTTGGATCGGGATGCATGCTGCAACATGCCTTATGGATATATGTGGATCGGGTTGCACACTGCAATAGGACTTATGGGTATATGTGGATCGGGCTGCACACTGGAATTGGCCTTATAGGATTTATACTATTGATGGGATCAGGCTGCGCACCGCAACAGGCACCAGACAATGCTGAGTGACTGAGTGTGTTGAGGGATTTATCATGACGTGTGGGATTGCGAGACGGGCGAGATTGAGTACTCTGAGAGTGTGAGTACACAAGTTCATCACTGTGATGCATTGCATTGACATGTATAATTGACATTCAGGCATAGGGATGCATTTCCTCATGCTACACGGTATTGTGACATTCATGACTTCACGTGCACATTGACATGTAGGCATAGAGATTATACTTTCCTCATGCAATCTGAGATTGAAATATTTTATCCGTTGTTGAAAGTTTTGGGAAAAATCACAGACTTCTGACTTATTCACATTTTGGTGATTTCGGTGAAAGATTTGGGATTTACTGTTATACTTGAAAAACATGCTTATTTTTTCGTAACTATCATCGAGCTGAGCATCATATCTTTGAGTTATTTCTTGTACTACTTTTATTATTTTTTATGAGTTGTAGTTGGATATTAGAGTCAGACCCCGACAATTGTCCAAGATCGTCACTACTTTCAACCTAAGGTTAGGTTTATTACTTATTGAGTATATGGGTCGGTTGTACTCATACTACAATTATGCACCTTGCGTGCATATTTTTGATGCTGATGTTTCTGTGTATCGCGGGAGCTAGAATGGAAGACGTACCTGCATTCCAAAATTAGTTGCCTTTTGTTCTTTGTAGCTTTAGAATTATTAATCTGTTAATGTATATTTCAAACATATGATGTATTTATTTCATACCAGCTTTGTAAACTTTGAATCATAGAAGCTCATGATTTGTACTACCAGTCCCCTAGAATACTTTGTATAAAAGCACAATTGTATTATCATTACTTCTCTTAATGAATCTCATTGAAATTGGTTTATTGTTAATTATCTTCCTTAGCAGGTTGGCTTAGGTGCAACAACGACTAGTCAAATTTTGGGTCGTGAAAAGTTGGTATCAGAGCTCCAGGTTCAAAGGTTCTACGAATCATGAGCAAGTGTCTGGTAGATTCTTGTGGATCGGTATGATGACTTCCGTACCTATCTTCGAGACGCTACAAGGAATTTAGGAAAAACCTCATATCTTTCTTTCCTTATCGTGAGCTATTAATTCAGCCTGAAGCATATCTCTTTTAATTTCTTCCACTTACTCGTATGCGCACGTGAGCGCTCGGCATTAGTTGTATACTAACGGCTTGGGATTTTGTGGATGAGGTGCGAGATGTGTTTTTACGTTTGGTGATGGGCCAGTCTAGAGGAGTTGATGCCAGGTTTTGACTGCAGCTTAGGCTCGGTAGTTTCAGTGAGAGCATGTGCTTTGGACCTATATGTTTGGTAGTGTCCCTATGAGTGGGATTTATGGCTCGGTGAGTGATTGGATGGCTAAATGATGAGTGTGAAGTGACTACGAGATGTGTTCAGATGGTTTGAATGTGACGAGAAGTGTTCGCTTGAGCAGCAAAAAGGTCTATTAGGTGCTTGATTTCTATCTTGATGTGACGTACAATCTCGAGTTATCAGTCTGTTGAAGGATCTTTCATGTTGTTTAATTGTGGAACGAATTAGGTTCTCATGTCTTGCTGATGAATTCAGAATCAGGAAGATTAAGTTATTGCGTAGTAGTTGTGGCAGTAAAAGGGTATAGAGAGAGATGTCAGTTTGAGGCAAAGCAGGTGGGTTATCACCCTGGGGAAATCCACTAATGTGTGATCCCTATGATTTTGTGTGAAGGCTTTTCTTTTCTGCCAGTGGGTATATGTTACATCCCATACCTTAGTATTAGGATGTGCTGTAGTAACTCCACATGAGTTCGAAGGTATATGTCTATTAGGATGTTATAGAGGGTTTAAGACATTATTATTATGAGACCCTGTAAGTTTACAACCTTGATATTAGATATTATAAAAAATTTATAAGTATAATTTTGGATAGTTACTAGTATTACTATTTGCGAATATGGTAAATTATACATATAATATGAGAAAGTTTATGAGATTTACTTTATTGTGAAGATAGAAATTATTTTCTCACAAGAAAAGAAGGTTATCTTTTTACCATTTTAAGAATTAAGCGTACGAGAATTTGTATTCTTTATACGAGATTAGCAAAAATTAGAAGTTGAGAAAATATATGTATTTTTACATGAATATTTTAATGAAATAATAGTGTATGTATTGATTTTATATGGTACCCCGTGACCATAAAAGTAAGATAAAGTGAGTAGTATTTTTAGTAAGTTGTGATAATTCTTGATTATGTGAATAATCGAGTAATTATTAATTTTAGTGAGAGATTAACACTCAATTAAGATAATTGGTGGTTTAATGTTGAAAAGGGATAACTACCCACGTGGCATTAAGTCACCGCATGAATTATGACTCTTAAGTCATTGTATTAGGTGGCAAGGTTAGAAATATGGGACTTGGCAAGCTTAATAACGTGAGTCACATATCTATTCTAGTTTACAAGAAAGGTCTCATGTATCTATTCTTAAAGAAAGGTTTTATATTAGAAATAATAGTTAATAGACAACTGTATCTTTTCGATTGTATTGATGCCATTAAAGTAAAAGCCAAGTTGCCTTGATCTTAGTTTTACCGCACAGCAAGCACAATTATGTTGAATTCAATGTTTATTCTTTATTGGTGGAATGGTTGAAGTTATATTCCCTTTTAAGGTCGGATCAATATTCTAAAGCATATCCCCTTAACGGCCTAAAGTGATATTGAGTGCGCTATGATCACTTTGATCATGTTCAGCGGAAGTTCCAGATGTTTGATAGGATCTGAGTTCATAAGCAAGATAAGATCATCAACAATTCAAAGAAATGTGAGATTTTGCAATTATAAGGGGTATGGTGTAATCTTTGTCAAGAATATCATACGGATTGTTTCCTACTCCGGTCTTGCCGTTACGTGTTTTGTCATGATTATCGTGTGTTAGAGGGGTTATCCGGAGAACCGGCTCAGGTGTGTTAAGGAGAATCCTTCCTTCTTTGGCGTGATCCAAGTAACGATGCGTAAACGTAATGCTATTCTATAAGTGGTTCTAGTCTTAGTAGTTAAGGATGCCTATGTTATTCATTCCGGTAAAATAATATTCAAGTATGTTCCTAAGTCTCTATTGAGGTATATGGTAAAATTTTTAATGTTTATAATATAGTGATACACGTACACACATCTTCATGCATATGCATTTACCACCGAGTTATGGCCGGTTGGGCAGTTACATATTTACCACTGTGCTACGGCCGGTTGGGCAGACATGCATTTACCATCGAGTTACGACCGGTTGGGCAGTTACATATTTACAACCGAGCTACGCTCGGGCGTGCAATCATGCATTTATCACCGGGCTACGGCCGGTCGAGCAGTTACCACCGGTTGGGCAGTTATGTATCATTATTTATCACCAGTTGGGCAGTCATGCATATTCATTTACCACCGTACTATGCCCGGTTGGGCAGACATGCATTTACCACCGAGCTACGGTCGGTCAAGCAGTTCTGTATCATTATTTACCACCGGTTGGGCAGTCATACATTTATCACCGTGCGACGGCCGGCCGAGCAGTTACCACCGGCTGGGCAGTTATATATCATTATTTACCACCGGTTAGGCAGTTATGTATTTACCACCATGCGACAGCCGTTCAGGCAGTTACCACTGATCATTTGGGCAGTCATGCATCATAAGATATGGATAATAGTCTCAAAGAGAAGCATTGAATACATATGAGTACAATAAGTATGCATATACGGTGGCACTTCACAGATTCAGGTTGATTCTTATATGTCTTTAATTAATGTTGACTTATTGTTATGTTTCAGTTCCGCCTTACATACTCAGTACATTATTGGTACTGACGTCCTTTTCTTGAGGACACTGCATTCATGCCTGCAGGTTTAGATAATCAGCTTGACGAGCCTTCATAGTAGACGAGATTGGCTTCAGCGAAGGATCGGTAAGACTCCACCTCATTCAAATTGCAGCTGAGTCTATGAGTCACAGTGCTAGAATTTTGCTGTAGACTTATGGGTAGGCCGGTACCTTGTCCCATTTGATGTCAAATAATCTTAGAGGCTTTGTAGGCAGAGGTTCATTTTGTATAGCATGTCAGAGGCCTTGACGACCCATATGCATTCATGTTTTAAGAATAATGGTTCAGTGATACAGTGTTGCCCACTTATAGTTATACATTATGAGTTGTGGCCATGTTAGACCATGATAGTTACAAAAGGAATGAGTTCATCCAAATCGACATGTGTATGTTCTAATTTTGGTCGGATGATCATGAGTTACAGAGTGGTTCGCTCGGGCCAGCTTGGCACCGGGTACGAGCCACGCCTCCCCAGGTTTGGGGCGTGACAGTGTATTTGTTGAAATTTGAGTTTGGATTTGTTGAGAATGTGAGCTTAGAAGAAGATTTGAGGTACTATTTAGTTTATGTCACATGAGATTATGAAGGATTTAGTTAAATCTCAACGCGGTATTATGGCAGTAATAGAGTATGGAAATTGTGAGTTATCGAGTGTTTTTATCTATGGCTTTGAGCCAAGTGGGGGAATCTGCTATCGAGGATTTGATTGCATTGTTACGTGTTGTACTGGTATCTATTTGAGGCATACATGTGGGTCGGTTATGACTTGCAAAGGCTGATTTTAAGGATGACTTATGTAGGGAAATTTTTGGATGCATAGTTTATCAAACTTTATGTATATGAGAATTATGAAATGATTTGAGCTCTTGTTTGTGAAGGATGTAGTGTGCATGAAGTAGGAATTTACTCGGTTGATTAGAGGTGTGGATTACTTCTTTGGGTATTGTCATGCTAATGGGGCACAGGTCGTTCGGCCCGTTGGGTGGTGCAATTGAGATTCGCGTAGAGTGGATGACTCTCGAGAAGGTTCTAATGGATTCAAGATTTATATGTAGCAATTGAGAATTTTTCAGATTTGTATATGGATAGAATCTGAGATTTTCATCGAATGGTATCGAGAATTGTCGTATCTCTGTATCACTATGGATTCTACATCTAAGTATTAGGAAGTTGAAGAAACGAATTTCGATTCACAGAAGGTCTCTTCAGAGTGGGTGTCTTGGTTGTTGTACTTTTGGGGTGCTTAAGAGGGAATACAACAACTTATGAGCCTTAGGGCGGTGTTGTTTCGTCCTAGGATCTCTTGTGGTGAGCTTTGGTTATGGATCGTGGTGTTCTATCAAGGAGAAGTGTCAACCTGAGCATAATTCAGAACAAACTCGGAAAAATAGGACACCTTGATTGTAGGTTGGATTAGCAAGGTAATGGTTATGATCGGTTCTTTGGGTACTTATGATCTGATGAGACTCTACAGGTGTTTATTTGCAGTACTCTTGGGTTTTGCGAGCTGTGTGGCTTGGTGGAGTTATAGAGATTTATTTCTGATGGCTTAGTTATGTGCAAATGGGTTTCAAATTTTCTCGATGGTTTCTACCACGGTTTGAGATGGATATTTCCTACCGGTGCGAGGATCATGTTGCATATTATGATTTTCTCCTAGATGGAATCAAATGGAAGGTTTTGGATGATCGGGTATATATTCTGCTGGTGACTCAGAGTCGATTATGAGATTCTCGTGCATTTCATATGATGTGATGATAGATGCGGTGCGTTGTGTGGGATTGAGATTTTCATGTGCCAGGTCACGAAAATTTTGAAGGGAAGGTCATGAATTCTTAGACAACATGGACGATATCAGGTGACTAGATATAAGCCATTACTATTTGGTATTTCTTGAGAAAGGTGCACATTTAGGAAGGCGCACTGTGTTTTGACTTACGGATGCTTTATTGATATTGAAACACTCACCTGGTTGATCGACTGCTGGTATACGGATTTTTGCTATGTGGCATGGAAAAGTTATAGGAGTATTTCTCGTGGGGATGATTATGTATGATAGATGTGTTAGTATTCGAGTGGCAGAGTTAGATCGGTTATGGTGATTCATGTGTTCTATGGATTTGGAGAGTGGGAGATCTCAAAAGCATATTGTTCGGGGTTGTAGACTGTGAAGATGTGGCCAAAGTTAGCTAAATGGTAGTATGTGCTATGGTTAGATCATTGTGGACTTTTGGAGGTCCATTTATCCATTTGGGATGACCGGGGTTGATTTGGGAGCCCATTGGTAGGGCCGAGGAAGATGTGTATTCTATGTGTTACTCTTTTTTTCTACTAGGGCTTGTGATTTGTTGGTTATATGCACACATTATGTGGTTCTGTTCGGGGTTTGTAGCGGAATTTGAGTGAGATGGTTATTAGGGTGTTGAGTGGTTTATTGCGCATTGGTTATGTTCTTTCTGGGCTATAGTACATAGGGTTATTCGCTTCTCCATGGTTATGGTCATGCACTTCATGTAGTTGATGTCAAATTACCCGTGGTTGTTGATTTGAGCATTGTGGCTTGAGATATTTCATGGTATTGGTGTTTGGATGGGTTCATGCATTGCAGAGAAGCTGTGTTGGAATATTATCCTTTGTGTCAGATTCGTGTGTCTTGGATTTACAAGGTATGGTGGGTTCGTAGCATTAAGGTGGTGTTGGCTGAGCTTGCGGGATGATTCTGTTATTTGAGTCATTTTACATGTTGAATGCATTTGAATTGTTGCTTATTAGTGCAGGAGTTGCACGGGTTGTGGCTTTAGGTTGTATTGTTGTGGCGTGTCGATGGAATAGTTGTGTTTGATGAGAAGAGGTCATTGGACCTAGGATAGGTGTTATCGAAAATGATTGATGTATATATTGGATGGATAATGTCACCGATGGGCTTAGAAACTGGTTATAGTTCTTGTCTAAGGAGGGAGAGCTCCATAACTTGTTGATCTGATGAGTGGTTATGAGTTTATGCGTGTTTCTTTCATTATTAGCAGTGTACAAAGGTTTTGAACAAGATTTTATTAGAGATGAGGTTTATTACCGGTTTGGGTTTGTTTTTAGCAGCTACTATGGTCAGAAGTTATTGATATAAGCATCTGATTCATGTGGTATATCATGTGATTGCATATTGGGCTATAGATATGGCTTCATAGAGCTTGTTCAGTCTATTACAGTGTATAGATGGGAGATTCGGGTCTTGTAAGGAATTCAGGATGTTTCAAATTGGGTACTAAGTCTTACAGGCTAAGGTTGAACTAAGGATCTTCAATTATGTTGTTTCGTCAGGTTTATCTTGTTTGGGGTGACGTGGGATCACCCCCGGGTATGTGCATGGTAAGGTTACACGGATATTTGATGGCTTTGGAACGACCCTTGGCACGCTCGAGGACGAACCTATGTTTAAGTGGGTGAGAATGTAACGCCCCAGCCGGTCGTTTTGACCATTTGCATTCCGTTCAGCTATTTAAAATCTTAATCAACATCATATGAGGTATTATGACTTGTGTGAATCATCGGTATTGGCTTTCAGGTTATTCGAAATTGATTTGGAAGAATGGTTCTCAACTTAGAAGCTTTAAGTTGGAAGAGTTGACCAAGTTTGACTTTTGACAATTTGACCTCGGATCGGAGTTTTGAAGGTTCCGTTAGGTTCGTATGGTTATTTTTGACTCGGGCGTATGCCCGGATTTGCATTTGGATATTTCTAGAAGGTTTCGGCACTAATTAGCGAAAGTTGGAAATTTGAAGGTTTGGAATGTTCATAAGTTTGACCGAGAGTTGTTTTTGATGATTTTTGATTTGGATTGTTGTTCCGAGAATTACAATAGATTCGTTATGTCATTTGGGACTTGTGCGCAAAATTTGAGTTCATTCCGAGTTGATTTGATATGTTTCGGCACGAGTTTTGGAAGTTGAAAGATGCAAAATTGATTATATTTGATTTGAGGTGCGATTCGCCGTATCGACGTTGTTATGCGTGATTTGAGGTCTCGAGTAGGTCCATGTCATGTTATAGGACTTGTTGGAATGTTGGACGTGGTTCCGAGGGGCTCAGGCTTGTTTCAGATTAATTTTGGACCATTTATTTCTTTATATTGCATTGCTGGTTTCTGCTGAAGTCTGGGGCACCAAATTGTCTTCACTATCGTGAAGCCCATTTGGGATCGCGTAGAGGAAACTATGAGCCGGGGAAGTTTCTTAATCGTGGTCGTGATTGGAGGTATGTGATCGCGTAGCTTGGTGCTGGATATTGTACACGTTTGCATAGTGGAGGCCGCGTTCGCCTAGGATGGGACACGTTCACAAAGTGTGGGCGCCTATGCGCTTCGCGTTCGCATGATTTAATTCGTGATCACATAGCATATATGTGGAGGCAGTGTAGTTTGTTCTTCGCGATCACGAAGGTTGTTCCGCGATTGCGTAAGAGTATTTTCTGGGCAGTGCATTTTCCTCCTTTACTATCCCGTTGTTATTTAAGCGGTCGCGATTCATTGGTTTTCCCAGTGATTATAAATGCTCTATTTTCGGGGGTTTCGGCTATTTTTACGTATTCAGAGCTATGAAGCTCGGATTAAGACGATTTTTGAAGAAATTTTCACCATATGGATTGGGGTAAGTGTTCTCTACTTGGATTTGATTTTATTTCATGAATCTATCATCATTTTTTCATTTGATTGAGGATTTCCAGAGAGAAATTGGGGGGTTTTGTCTAAAGATTCACAGAGTGAATTTTTGAGTTTTGAACATTGATTCGTAGTCGGATTTGAGTGAAACTAGTATGATTGGACTCGTAATTAAACGGGTTGTCGGATTTTATGAGTTAGGTCAGGTTCCAAGGTGCGAGTCCGGGTTTGACTTTTTGGTTGACTTTGGGGCTTTTGATTAAAGATTCAACCTTTATCGATTGGCTTTGTTTCGTTTGGCATTGTTTAATGCTCTTGAGTTGCTTTTGGCTAGTTTTGAGCCGTTCGGAGGTCGGTACGCATGGTATGGAAATTTTGGAGTATCGTTTAGCTTGCTCGGTATTGGAATTGGCTTGTTCAAGGTAAGTAACACTTCCAAACTTGGTGTTGAGGTATCAATCCCTGAAGATACGTGTTATGTATTTGGTGTTGAGGTAACTCACATGCTAGGTGACGGGCATGTGGGCATGCACAATGTGAATTATGACACGGATGATTCTTTGGTACCATGTAGTATTTTATCTTGTTTATATCCAGGAAATTCCTACGTGCTAGAATTATTGAGTTGTGATCCATGTTAAAAATTATGTATAGGCTATGTACTTATTCTGTCGGGACTCACTTTTGTTGTTGAGCTATTTGCTTAAATTGTAATTACATACTCAATCATATTCATTCATTTGTAAATCATATCTCAGTCTCTGTTATCATCATTATCACATCATCTTTTCATTGTTTGGTCTGTTTGACATACGATTTGTGAGCCCGAGAGACTAGAGAGATTGATGACTGAGCTGAGGTTGAGGGCTGGATTGTGGGTGATGTTCATGGGCTCAGGCAGCACACTACAACAGGTGTTATTGAGTCATAATGGGATCAGGCAGCACGCCACAACGGGTATAAGTGATTTATATGGGGATCGGGATGCACACCGCAATTTGCCTTATGGCAATATATGGACTAGGTTGCATGCTGCAACATGCCTTATGGATATATGTGGACCGAGTTGCACGCCGCAAAAGGCCTTATCACTATATGTGGATCAGACTGCACATTGCAACAGGACTTATAAGCTTTATTACTATTGATGGGATGGGGATGCGTGCTGCAGCAGGACCGAAGAATGGTGAGTGGCTGATTATGCCGAGGGATTGAGCATGTTGTGTAGGAGTGCGAGACAATGAGATTGAGTACTGTGAGAGTGTGAGTACATGAGTTCATCACTGTGATGCATTGCATTGACATGTATATTTACATACATGCATAGAGATGTATTTTCTCATGCTACACGATTTGTGACATTCATGAATTCACATGCATATTGACATGTAGGCATAGAGATGTACTTTGCTCATGCAATATGAGATTGAAATATTTTATCTGTTGCTGAAAGTTTTTGGGAAAAAATCACAGATTTTCGACTTATTCAGATTTTGGTCATTTCGGTGAAAGATTTGGGATTTACTGTTATATTTGGACAGCATGCCTATTCTTTGTAAAAAATCATAGTCATATTATCCTTACTTCTCTTAATGAATCTCATTGGAATTGGTTTATTGTTAATTGGCTTATCTAGCGAGTTGGGTTAGGTGTCATCACGGCTAGTCGGATTTGGGATTGTGACACTTAGTTTGTATGATGATAAAAATAACATTTTTTAGGAAGATATGAAGCTAGAGATATTGGGTTTTGTCGACCAAAGGTAAAGTCAGAAGCAACATAAAGATTTTATAAACTTGGAAAGGTAAATTGTTTGATTAAATGAGATATTTTATTTTCTTAGATATTTTTATTTACATAGAGATCAATAAAAGTGGGAGGTAATTATTATTCTCTTTCACTCGGGGATGAGAAAAAATTCAACTGTGGGAGAATTTGATAAGTATAAATTATATAAGCAAATAAACATTTTACTTTTATTTGTATACTTTTTGTCAATATTGATACAAATATGTATTAAGTATTGCAGGTAAAGAAAAAAGAAAAAAATATAGAAAGAAGAGCAAAAAAAGCAGAAGCAAAGACAGAGGGCCAAGGATGACATCATCCATCCAGGGTTGTCATCCATGGGAAGAGAAGATGGAGGAAATTGAGTTTAAAAAGAGAGGATGACATCCCAGGCCAAGAGTGACATCCCCGTGTTGGTATTGAAGACCAAGAATCCCATTCATAATCGAGGATGGCATGCTTAAAGTTTGTGTTTTTCTTTTCTTGTAAAAAGAGGCATGACTTTTAGTAGGAGAGGGAGCGAGAGAAAAAATAAGTTATTTTAGTCTACAACTTTGGCATATCTTTAGGTTTTGAAAGTATATTTTCTTTTTCAGAAATAATAATAATTTTCTCAGTTTTTAGCTTGTCCTATATTTTCCATGGAGTAATTTTCTTTTAGTTGGGATAAGTGGAGAAGCTTGATATATTATTATAATGAAAATTTCGATCATTTATTATTCTTGAGTGAGATTGTTTCTTTGTCAATTCTTACCTCAAGAGTAATGAATTTAGTGAACTTTATCGTATCTATATATTAAATATTATAACATTTCATGTGTTATTCTTTGCTATCGAAAGAAGCAAGAATTAAACAGGAATAGTTATAGCTAAATATTTTCTTATGATAATTTGAAGTAATTACATTAAATTACTTAAAATTCTTTACTTTATTTCTTGAGTTTCATTCGAAAGAAGAAAATCAGTTAGCCAAGTTAGAGAATTTAAGTAAAGCTAATCGAAAGTGACTATATGTTTATATGACGTACTCATTTGAAATAAGCTATTTTCTATGTCAATAGTATGAGTCTTTTACTTTATTATGCTAATCGGAAGAGGCAAAATTAAATGAAAGATAATGTGGTAGAAATATTATTTGTTAATCAAAAGAGGCAATTAATTAGTGGCATAGAAAATAAAACTTTCTAAAACTCCATTATAATTTTATATCAAGTAGATGAATCTCAACTCCTTTAACTTACAAAGTCAAAAAATATGTTCTTGTTCTCAAGTAGAATATCAATCCAAGCCTTTTCACCGAATAGTCTCTCTTAAATAGTAGGATAGATAATATGAATGTGTAGCATAGATTCTTCAATCTCTGTGGACTATATCATAAACTATACTATAATTTGATAAGTACAAGCAAGAAAATCATATACATATTGGCTCGTCACGCCAAATCATCATGCCACATAGGTGCCATTTGGCATGTTTTAATGCCATATGAAAGCTTAAATAGGAAGAAGGCTAGCACTTGTTGGAAGATTCTAGAGAAATATAGACATTTTCATTGGAAGACCCTAGATCCTTGTGAATTTTTTAGAAAGGTCCTTGGAATATTCTAGCCCTATAGAGAATTTTAGAGAAAGTACTTATCTTGTAAATATTAAAGACTTGTGCCGCAATTAATATTTACATACTAGCCCCTTGAGACTAGTATATAAAGCAAAATTCTCATATATTTCTTATCTAGCATTCCTTTAACGATCTTAAGTGTAGTATTTTAGGTTGACTTGGCATATTAATAATGTGAGCGAGTTACCGCATGTGCGCTTAGTTCAAGACTAAGGACGTAACAATGTGGTATCAGAATAAAGATAATGGCTAAGGTAATGTTAGAAAGAACAAAAGAGATTGCTAAAAGCTTTGTAGGGACTATGATCGGGACTACCAAAGGCGTGGTACTTGCACAAGGGCCGAATGTGAACTTCCCTAAGCATAGTAGTATGTAGTGCACAGACGCACGCAAGGTGAATGACTTTCTTTACAGGATTGACAAGTACTATGAGGTAGTTAAGGAGGATAAGAAGTTGCCAAGGAAGGCAACGCCTCAATGTACTTGACCGAGGTTGTCGCATTGTGTTTGCATCGAACGTGTGCCAACATAGAAAAAGGGATATGCAAGAATAAGCCATGGCAGCAGTTCAAGAAGGAGTTAAAGGGAAATTCTACCTGATGAATATGGTGTATGAGGCTAGGCTAAAGCTAAGGGAGCATCAACAGACGG
This sequence comes from Nicotiana paniculata, assembly GCA_005239505.1. NCBI lineage: Eukaryota > Viridiplantae > Streptophyta > Magnoliopsida > Solanales > Solanaceae > Nicotiana > Nicotiana paniculata. Next base: position 92,949 of record MDKI01179257.1, on the reverse strand, counting down.
TTACGTGCGCGAGTTCACTATCTTGATGCTGCAAATTCCGACATTGTCCGAAGAAGATTTCCTCTTATTTTCCATGGATGAGTTTCAAAATTGGGAAAATCATGAGTTAAGAAGACATAAAGTAGCCAACTTGGACAAGGACACAACAGTAGATGAGTTTCTCGTTGACTTCAAGATGAAGCATGTCACGTCCAAAAGGGGGTAATGCCGAGAGGGGTGGGGGAGATCATGATAAGGACAAGGGGAAAGGCATAGCCGAGGCACACGAGGGTAGTGGCAAGGGGCCATCCCAAGACGGACAGGATTCCAAGGGCAAGAGCAAGGATCCGAACAATGATTACGAGTACACACCCAATAGAGAGTGCTACTTTTATAAAGGGCCACATTGGCTGAGAGAATGCCTAGAGTTGGGAAAGCTTGCAACAATGGACGGCAACTGTGTGTAGGCACACGCAGGTGATACAGGAGAGAACTTTTTAATCGGGTGGATGCGCTTGGAACCTAAACCAAAAGTAGGGATTCCAAGGCTTATATTGGCGCCATGTAAATAGAGCATGGTGGCAGCAAGAAAATCTAGGGGACATTGTTGAAGAGGATGGTGAGTTGCAAAGTGATTGTATGCTATCAGACTTACACGATTCACCGAGAAGAGGGGTAAAAATTGCTAGCAAGGCTGGGACCACAGAGGGCAGACAAGTAGAGCGTAGAAGCATGGACTCGATGCTTGAGAAGCTCCTACACTTGCTGGAGTCATGGGGTGATCCAGGCCAATAGCAAGGGGAGGCATCCGATGTGTGGAGGATCAAGGTCATTATTGCTAGCCGTCCAAAGTACAAATGGGACAATAAGAAAGATGACCAATACCTTGTGACATGGAAAGGAAAACAAATATATAGGACATCATAGCTAATGGACAAAGATCTCAAAAAACGCCAAGGCGAGGTGCGAACGTATGTGACGATGCTTTGTGCTGAGAGCAGCACAAAATTGGGTGAGGGAGAATGTCATAACCAGCCATATCATCATGCAACATAGGAACCATTTGGCATATCTTAGTTCCATGCGGAAGCTTACATATGAAGAAGGCTAGCACTTGTTTGAAGATTCTAGAGAAATATGGAGATTTCCCTTGGAAGACCCTAGATCCTTATGGATTTTCCAAAAAATCCTAGGAATCTTCTAGCCTTATAGAGAATTCTAGAGAAAGTCTTTATCTTTTAAATATTAAGGACTTATGTGATGATTAATATCTACACACTATCCCCTTGAGACTAGTATATAAAGGTGGTAATTCATTTGTAACTCACCAAGCAAAACAATCAATTTCTAAGAATTCGGTCAATTACTCTAGCGAGAAACACCAGCTGCGACGACTGAAACTCAAAGCTTAAGCAGATCTTCAATGTTCGCTCAGGCCACTGGCCATCCTTCTACGGGGTTTGGTCAGTCATATACACCACCTATACACTCTCCCCCCCCCCCAAATAGCGACAACCCCAAACACCATCCAAAACTACGCAAAATTAGTAAAACCTAGTTCATTAAATGTTGCCATGGAGACGTTGCCCAGTGTAACCCTAAAACCAATCGAATATCTACATGGTAAACCCATTGTACGTTGGAAGGAGACGGAGGTGAGGCAATCCATTGCGTAAAAAGGACTACAACTTGATGTTCTTGGTAAGTTCTCATATGGGAAGCCTGTTATCCATGAGTTATGTAAAGCTATTCCTCTACAAAGTGAACTAAAAGGGCCTTGCTTTAATTGATTAATTATGGATTCTCATGTTCTTATTAAGCTATCACAAATGGAGGATTATATTCATCTCTTATCGAAACCTTCCTTCTATTTGAAGGCACAAGGTAATATATGGCAGATGAGGTGTACCCAATGGAGCCCATGGTGGAAACCTAATGAAGAGACCCCAATTGCTATGGCTTGGATTTCTTTCTTGCCTCCTAACTTTTTTGGTAAGGATTTTGTAAACCATTACATATAGACATGGCAACCCAAAATAGTACAAGACGAAATTGTGCTAAGGTTAAAGTTGAGGTGAATTTATTAGCCAATTTTCCACAAAGTATTAAGATTGTGGAGGAGGAAGATGACACTGGCTCTGAGGAATCGAAGTAGATTAAAATTAAGTACGACTATATGCCTAAATATTGCAAAACCTACAAAAAGAAAGGCCATAATGAGCAAGAATATTGGTTGATTAATCCAGAATTACCCAAGAAACATGAGGATGTTGTTGAGGATCAAGGCAAGGAGAATAATATTATTGTGCAAAGTGATGTTACTAGAACTGCTGCAGCTACTACGAAGGTCTTAACAACTGGAAAAGTTATGGGTAATCCAGTGCCTAATGCTACAAGGAATGAGTGGATGCAAAAAAGGAAGAATAAGTATCAAAGGGATAATAGAGGATACATAATTGATGATGGTGGGAGTGGTGAAGTTATGAACTCAAAGGAGCAGAAGGAGGTGAAAGTTAAGGAACCAACTGGTAAATTGGATGGGACCATGAAAGAAAAATCTGAGGTACTAGTGCAAACGTGTAACAAGTTTGCCTTGTTAGAAGAAAGAGAGATCAAAGTATTAAAACAAGTAAGGAAGGAAGTAGTGGAAAAAGAGCTAAACAAGGAACATAATGAGGTTAAAAAGGCTAATCCAACGCCTACTGGGAAAGGGTCTTCAATGACGGCAGGTTCACCAAATATGGCAAAAACAAATTCCTAGTTCTAGTATTGTTGGGACTGGGATAAATGAGGCAAACAAGAAGGTGTCCACAATTGAGTAGGTTCATAAAAGATTTGGCATGAGTAAGGAGGACTTGAGGGAGATGAATGTAACAGTTAACCATTCTTTCCAGGAAATTCCATCGCAAATTTATGATGAATCCAAAAAGCATGGGACTAAGTTGAGATTAATTCTGGTACAAATTTGTGGAGTGATGAGGTAGAGATTATGGAGAATTATACAAAGGAAAACTTGAGTCCCAAAAGAAAAGAAGAAAGTCATAACAAGTAAGCAGAATTGGCATCAAGTTTGAGCCCTAAGTCTATAGTAAAACCTAAGAGTTCTAAACCTAGGGTTAAAGATGGGAAAGGGGTTGGCCAACCAACAGCTGACCAATAATTGGAGTAGGTCAAGATAAACATAAAGAAGGAAGTTTCACAGGTGGCTCGATGAGTAAAGCTACACCTAAGAAGAACACAAATGGACTAGTAAACCTTAGGGGTATTGCCGAAGTGCTGGCCATCAGTGAAAGTGATCGGGTGGATTTTTTAGCTGGGAATCAACATGGGAAGGCTCAGGATGATGTCATTGATAATACAACAGGGTCATTTGATCAAACAACTATTAGTAAGGTTCCACAAGGCAATGGAACAGTAATTCCAGCATTTGAATCTACAGTGAACCCTAGTTTGGGTGATGTGTATATTTTGCAATTTAGAGCTATACAAGAGGATATGAATACTAGGGAGATTAATGATGGACTGTTGAAAGAGACTACAAGGATTTCAACTGAACAAATTGATCTGGTTCCTAATGCAAGCAATATGGAATCTGAGCAACGTAATATTGCCTTAGCAGCTACTACTATTGAGGATCCAGGACTTTTAGCTGGGAAAACTTTCAGTGTAACAAGTAGAAAGTTAAAGGAATTATGATTAACAACAAGGGGCAAAGGGAATTGGGAATTATAGCCAAAAATCATGAACCAAATCCTCTAGCTCTACAGGTAGTGGATGATGCACATGGTGAAGAGGAAGACTTGGGGGAGGACATAAAGGAGGAATCTATTACTGCTAATTTCAAACAAGTAGCAACAGATGGTGATATATATCCCAAGAGCATAGACAAGAGGAAATCAGCTGGAAAACCTACAAGGAAACAAAAGAAAGACATCATGGACAGAGTGCCTCAAAGGGTGAAACCAAAGAGGAATGTGGTCTCTACTTCCAAATAATCTCATGGATAATGTGTTAGTGTGAAATGTGAGGTCGATTAACATATAAAAAGCTTTCAATATGTTGCTTAACCTACATAGAAAGTACAATTTTTACTTGATTGGGTTGATGGAACCTTGGCAGGACATAAGCAAGTTGGAGGAGTATAGAAGAAAATGGAGGATCCATGCAGCTATGCTAATGTAAATGGCAAGATATGGGCTTTTGTTGATGAAGAAATCGATGTAGACATTGTGATGGACATGGAACAACAAATAAAATTGAAGTTTTTTCATAGGAATTTGAATAAGGAATTATATGTGATATTAGTGTATGCCAAATGTGATGCCATAGAAAGAATTGAACTTTGGGATTTCATGTATCATTTAGCCTCAGATATGGATTCCCCTTGGATTGTCGGAGGGGATTTCAATGTGATTTTATCTGAGGATGAGAAATATGGGGGCCTTCCAGTGTATTTGAGTGAAGTGGAATATTTTGCACATTGTGTAGACACATGTGCACTGTATGATCTTGGCTTCAAAGGGAGCTTGTATAATTAGTGGAATGGGAGGTCTGATATTGATTGCATCTTTAAGAGGATTGATAGGTTCTTGGAAAATCAGAAGCTCCATGATTTGTTCCAGCGTTAGAAGTTGAGAACTGCACCAAGTATGGTTCATACCATGCTCATCTCTTATTGTCATGTAATATTGACAATGTCCAAGTTAAGAAACAAGTTTCTCAATTTTGGGACCAAACATGAGTGTTTTCTGAAACTGGCGAAGTCAGCACTGGGTGCCTGGAGCAAGGAGACACTTTGGGATATATTCAAACAAATTGCACCATTAGAGGATGTCATTAAGGTACACGAGATTGAATTTGAATTAAATCCAACAGTTCAGAATAGGGCTAAGTTGCACAAAGTAGAAGCTGATCTTACAAGATATTATCATCTAGTAGAAGAATTTTGGAGGCAAAAGGCTAGTATGCAATGGTTTAAAGATGGTGGTATAAATACTAAGTTTTTTCATGCTCATATAAGAGGCAAGAGGAATAGGCTACAACGATCTAGAATTCTGGAAAAAAATGATAATTGGCTGGAAACAGAAGAAGACATGGCAAGGGAGGCAGTTGAGTTTTTCGAAGCTGAATTCACAGAGGAGAGATTACCTACCAACTTTCACATTATTCAGCATGTCCCTAGGCTAGTGTCTAATGATCAAAATGCAAAATTGTGGCAAGAACCAACCATGAAGGAGGTTAAGGCATGTGTTTTTGGGTTGGATGGTGATAGTGCCAGTGGTCTAGATGGATTCACTGGACAGTTCTATCGAGCTAGCTAGGAAGTTATAGGTGAGGATATCCTTAACATGGTGAGATCTTTCTTTAATGGTGCAGAATTACCAAGGTTCATCACTCACACGAGTCTTGTATTGCTTCCAAAGAAGAAGAATGTTGCAACATTTTTTGATATGAGGACAATCAGTTTGAGTAACCTCTCCAAAAAGATCATATCTTGAGTGATTCATGAGAGGTTAGTTGAGCTTTTACCTTCACTAATCTCTCATAATCAGGCTGGCTTTGTTAAGGGGAGGAGCATAGTGGAAAACATCTTTCTTACTCAGGAGATCATAATTGACATAAGGATGAGAGAGAAGCCAGCTAATGTGGTAATCAAATTGGATATGGCAAAGGCTTGTGATAGAGTGTCATGGTTGTTTTTGACAAAGGTGTTGAGGAAAATGGGGTTTGGAGAGATCTTCATTGATATGATATTAAGACTAGTGTCCAACAACTGGTACTCAGTTCTATTGAATGGGTAGGTCAATGGTTTCTTTAAATCTTCAAGGGGTGTAAAGCAAGGTAATCCTCTTTCCCGTACATTGTTCATTCTAGCATCTGAAGTGCTTGGGAGAGCATTGGATGCTTTGTTTGACAATCCATATTTCATAGGCTTTGGCATGCCAAAATGGATCCAAAACATCAATTATCTATAATATGCAGATGATACTATTATATTCTATTCTTCTTATTATGGGCCAGTCCAAATTATCATGAATGTATTGGGGGACTATGAGACAGCTTCAGGGTAGAAAATCAACAAGGAAAAGACTTCCTTTTATATGCATGAAAAGGCACCTGCGGATGAAGTGAATATTGTCCATTTGATCACTGAGTTCCAAAGGCAGCTCTTTCCATTCACTTACTTGGGATGTCCAATATTCTATAGTAGAAGGAGGAATGATTTCTACAAGAGCAACATTTTCAAAGTTCAGGAGAGGTTATCATCATGGAAGGGTAAGTTACTCTCAGTTGGAGGAAGGGCAGTTTTGATCACATATGTGTAAAGCATGCCTATTCACCTCCTTTCAGCAGTTAATCCTCCAGCATATGTGATCAATCAATTGCACAAGATGTTTGCTAGATTTTATTGGAGCAACTAAATTAATGTAAGGGCAAGGCACTGGGATCCGTAGGATAATGTGTTTTTACCTAAATATGAGGGAGGTCTTGGTTTTAGATCATTGCATGATGTATCCAAGGCATTGTTTTCTAAGCTTCGGTGGAACTATGGAGCAAAAGATACTCTATAGAGTACATTCATGAGAAATAAATATTGTAAGAAGATCAATGAAAGTAGTGGCATGGAGACAGGGATCTCGTGTGTGGAAGAAAATTCTTCAAATGAGGGATGAAGTGGAACACCAAGTGTGGGGGCAATTGAAGAGTGGGAATTCATATTTCTAGTTTGATAATTGGACTGGACTTAGAGCCCTTTATCATGCTTCAGGTCCAGACCATTGGTGTGATGATTCCATAAAATATGTTGATGATGTGGTAGAGAATGGGGCATGGAATGAAGGGCTTTTGAGGGAGCTACTGCTAGAGGAATTAGCTGATCACATTTTGGGTTCAATCACACCACATTCAGATTACTCAATGATTGATAAATCTTGTTGGAAGCTGGAAATAAAAGGGAAAATTACAGTGAAGTCTGCATGGCAATACATAAGGAAAATAAAAGATGAAAGCAAGCTATATAGGTTTTTTTGGGTAAAGGGTTTGCTTTTCAAGATAAGTTTTTTTCATGTGGAGGCTATGGAACGCAAAACTATCATTAGATGATTGGTTCTTAAGGCTGGGGTATATTAGAACCTCAAGATGTTGGTGTTGGAGGAACCCTAAAGAAGAGAAATTGTCTCATGTCTTTTTAACATCACCAGTTGTCAGATTTGTTTGGAACTACTTTGGTGCACCTGTAGGGGTCAAATATAAGGGAAGTATCTAGTACAAGTTATAAATTAGTGGTGGAATAAACCCTGGAATACAAGTTTGAACGCAATCTATCAGGCTATGCCAAGTCTGATTGTGTGGCATTTATTGAAGAAAAGCAATTCAGGGTTGCATGGTAAGAATGTATCCTTTAATAGGTTAATATTTCAAATATCAACCTCAATTCAAATGTTTCTGAAGGTGAGAAGGCCAGGCTTCAAGAGGGTTACCACTAACTAGCCGGCCTTAGATGAGAAGTTGCTAAATCATCTACCTAGATTGAGGTACACTAAGGTGTTGTTGAAATTTCCCCCGGATGGATGAATTAAATGTAACACTGATGGGGCATGTAGAGGGGACAACGGAGGATCCTCCTATGGTTTTTACATTAGAGATGGTATTGGGGATCTTATATATGCCTAGGCAAATGTAGTTGAAGAGACAACCAGTAATATTATTGAAGCTCGGGCCATTCTTGAAGCTGTCAGGTACATAATTCAGATGCAGTTTCCTCCATGTGTAATTGAGACTGACTCTTTGTTGATGAAGAAAGTTTTGGATGATGTGTGGGAATCACTAATCGGGTAGATGAAATCAAAGTTCTTTTAGCTAAAGATGTCTTCTAGATTGTTCATGTTTTGAGGGAAGGAAACAAGTTAGCAGACCACTTAGCAAACTTGACGTTGGATCAACAACATGTGGTTGAGGTGCACTCCTTTGAGGAGTTGGAATTAGAAGGAAGGAAGACTTTGAACAATGAAAAGCTTCAAATACCCTATGTTAGGGTAAGAACTGCCAAGCCAAGTGTTAGTGGAAATGAAAGGGATATTTATGAAGTATAAGTGGGTGAATCCTGTAGCCATGAAGAGGAGGAGCAGATATTATGATGAAATGAGGCAAGCAATAAGGAATGGAGATCACAGTTCACTTCCAACTCAAATCCTTAAGGAGGAGAGTAGGAAGGATTTTTCTACTAACATGTTTGGTGATTTTGCAGGTACTTTGTGGAGTGATTGGCTCTATGTTTTGGCCAAATATATTAGGGTGGTATTAGTTAGTATCTTTAATAATCATTCCCTATAGGTGTAACCACTACTTATGCCAACCTAGAAACACTTTCATCAAGCCAAAGAAAAGGCTTCTCCTTAGCCGTTGCATCCTGGCTCACACCTTTGTCCACTATGGAGAGCACGAGAAGGAATTCTTCATACAATGCAAATCCTCGCGCATTCACCACTTCCTGAAGATCACACTAGTCAGAATTTATAGTTGCCGTCAAGTGACAATTGTCAGGGACATCCGCAAAAACGTGCTACTGTCCATAACAACTAGGTTTGGTCATGGGACTTCACACCCTTGGGCGAGTCATGTTAGCATGTGTTGGAAGAATTCCCTGTTACATTTTACAACTATCAAACACGAGGAATCTACTCAAAGCAGTTTTGCTACAAAATGGTCCAGGTATGATTACGTAATTTGGTGTCAAAGTTGCTACCATGCCCCTCCTATCTTGGCATAGTCATATTTTGTTGAAGACTGTACGTATAATTTAATCCAAAGGCAGTCAGTGTCAAGCTCAAACCTCCTTTTTAGGCATCATATGGACCTGATTGATCATCAAGAGCTCAAGTGCAAGTGTCTATAATAATCCTCAACAAAGAAGGTCAATTTTCAAAAAACACATTGTAAGGTTTTCTTACTTAAGTTTCTTCTATGCTTAAGGCTTTTATCTCTCTTTGTACTATCAAAAGGATGTCACTTACAGCTCTTTGATAATAGGTTCTATGTAATTTCTCCTTTGACGCACTTTCTTTTTGTGAGACCTCCGGACACATTTTGTTTTCGTTTTGTTAATTTTAATAAAAAAATATCATTGGGCAACCAGCCTAGTGGTATATTGCTTAAAAAAATACAATCAAATTCTCTATAATACAAAATCTTCCGTTGGCAAAATTCTCTTGTTTTTCTTATCTAGCATTCCCTTATTGATCTTGAGTAAAATATTGTAGGCTGACTTGCCATAGCAAGAACGTGAGTGAGTTATCAAGTGCTGCATGTGTTCTTAGTTCAAGACTAAGTACGTGACACTACTCTATTACTTCACTTAAAAAGGTAATTTGTACAAAATGGAATAGTAACTTAAAAGTAAGACAAATTACTAGCTAACAAGTTAATTCAATAATAGTGTAAAAACTTTTTTAACCTCTCAAAAGCCTGGTCATGGAACCGGCTATAGTACACGTGTTACTTTTTTCTTGTCTGCGACTTATTACTTTTTTTTTTATAGAATAAGATATACTTATATGAATAACTTAAACATTGTCAGAAATATTAAAACACATAAAAATGCCTTTTAAGGTATTTTAGTTACCAAGTTTAGCCAACTTGATACATATACTATCCTAGTTATTAACATTATTTCTAGGACAAGGGATTGTCATATATATTTGTACCTTTCGTGTACATTGTGGTTTTGGAATATCAATTTTTTTCCTTTCAAATATCAATTCTGTGTTATGAATTTAGGGATCAGAGTTCCATATCAAGATATTCCCTTCAGGCCCTTCCCATTACCCATCAGTCAGCACCTAATTTAGACAACACTTTTTTTAGTCATTTTCTTCCTCTGAAGCTTATTTCATAATATTTTGTCCTTGTGTTACTTGCTTTAAATCTTTAGTTAAAACATTTATGTTGTAAATCAAATTTTATCTTATTTTATTCTTAATAAAAATTTATGAATTGAGTGATTATAAGAATTGCTTGGCTGATCGGATTAAGCGATTTTATGGAATATTCCTCTCTACAAGGTGGTTCCTAAAAGCCTTACTTTAGATAGTTTTAAATTAGGTTCTGCGGCCTAATTTCATACCTGAATATATGAAGTTTGGACTTCATTCAAACAAGTTCAAAATCAAACATACAAATTCAAAGTTAAACTTTGGCAAGCACAACTTCAAACTCGTATGTCTGAAATTTGGAACTTCAACCCCGAGACATTAAAATTCAATATCATGAGTCTAAAGTTAATTCTAACACGGATAAACATTACATATTTAGTATTTTCGGCTATATTTTAAATAGTTGTCTTCTAAGCGGCTATCCGCACACTTGTCCCCTAAGTAGTTAGGTAGAGTTCCTAGGCCGACCATTGAAGCCCGTACATGCCCAAACCTATAGCTTCACTAAGAGATGAGCAAGTGACCTTATTTACTCTTAATTTTCATTATCCATTGTATAGCTTCAGAAGTTATTTTTCATACAAAATTTTATATTGAAACGAATAAATTATTTAGTTGACAAAATAATTTGGACTGCGATTTTACCCTAGAATATTTAGGGCTTTTTCATCTATACCCGGTTTTGGGGTCACAATTGAACTTATACCCACTTTATGATCAACTTCAGCTTGTTGGGTCTGAAGTTAAAAGAAAAAATGAATGAAGTGAAAAAATTGCACTTCAAATGCACTTAAGGACAAATACGTCTGAAGTGCAACCAATGGTTTCATCCACTTAAGGCTAATAAGGCTGAAGTGAAAAATTGCCCTTCAGATGCACTTAAGGGTGATAAGTCTGAAGTGCAACCAACACGTTTTCATTTACTTAAGGCTAATAAGTCTAAAGTGAAAATTTGCACTTCAGATGAACTTAAGGCCAATAAGTTTGAAGTGAAAAATTACACTTCAGATGCACTTAAGGTCAAAAGGTCTTAAGTGAAACAAACATTTTGCAACACTTAATACCAATAAGTCTGAAGTGAAAAATTACACTTCAAATGCACTTAAGGACAAAACGTCTGAAGTGCAACAAAAGTTTTCATTCACTTAAGGCCAATAAGTATGAAGTGAAACCCAGAAACATAAATGATGGGTTGTATTCTGTTTTGATGATCTAACAAACTTTTATATGAATAACTAGATAAAGGACCTCATCTGTAGACAGCACAACCAGTCAGCTTTAACTCATGAAATTCTGGACAATGCACTGATTAAACGTATAAGGACCAGTTGAAGGACATGATCCCTTGACAGACTCCCGGACGATAGTACATGTCAACTCTACATCTATAAAAAGTTGTGGCAGAAAAGTGACTGCTTGCAACTGTACACGCTATAGTGCAGTAATAGTGCAATAGTCACTTCCCATTGGTTGTGAAGTGTACTCTCAAGATATGGGAGATCCTCCTTGGAATGTGACAAGGCCTTTAATATCTTGTTTGAAGACAAACAAGAACATTCACTGGAGCAATTACTAAGAACATTCTCTCAAGCATTAAAGTGATCTCTAGCATTGAAGATTCAAGTGTTTCAAAAGCAAGAAGACAACTCCACTAAGACAGACTAGTTCATCCTTGTGTCGTTAGTGTCCTTAGTTGAGTTGTAATCTTGCATTTTATTTTCATTGTATCCTACTCGCTTTTGTAGAAGCAACCTGTTAGGAATCTCTTAACCTTAAACTTCTTATCTTGATGTAGTGACTCGTGTTGTCACAAGTGAAAAGTCTTTGTAACTAGAGAGTGACAAAGTGGCTTGTAATAGTGATTACAAGTTAGTGTGTTGAAGTCTTTCTAAGAAGTACATTACAAAGTGGCTTGTAATAGTTTAGATTACAAGTTAGTGAATTAGAAATCCTACAAGTGTAGGTCGTTGTTTTGGTCCTCTTGAGTGGGATTTTTCCACGTAAAAATCCCTTGTCCTTTTACTTACTTTCTTAGTATACTTCTCTGTGGGAACTAGTAGAGGACTTGGTACGTCTACAGTTTGGTGAACTCATAGAAACTATCAATTGGTATCAGAGCAGGTTATTTCTAAACAGTTAACACCTAGAAAGGATCTGTAATGGCTGCTCCACCAAACTTCGAAGAAGGACAATCAACATATCGACCTCCTAGATTCAACGGTCAGTACTATGGGTGGTGAAAGACCCGTATGCATGACTTCATAATGGCTGAAGATTCTGAGTTGTGGGACATCATCTGTGATGGTTCTCATGTTCCTATGCACAAGGTAGGAGAGGTTGGTCTGCTGGTGCCAAAAACCAGGAAGTACTACAACGATGCTGACACAAAAGCAGTGGAAAAGAATTTTCGTGCAAAGAAAATTCTAGTGTGCGGTATAGGACCTGAGGAGTACAACAGGATCTCTACATGTCAATCAGCCAAAGAAATTTGGGAAGCTTTGCAGACAGCTCATGAAGGAACGATACAAGTGAAACAGTCCAAAATTGATATGCTCACTACGGAGTATGAGCTGTTCAGGATAAAAGACGATGAATCTATATAAGATATGCATACTAGATTCACCTCCATTATCAATGAGCTTCACTCTCTAGGAGAAGTCATTCCTAGGAACAAGCTAGTGCGAAAGATCTTGAGTGTTCTGCCTAGCTCCTGGGAAAGCAAAGTCAATGCTATCATTGAAGCAAAGAATTTGCAGGCTTTAACAATGGATGAGTTGATCGGAAACTTGAAAAAATATGAGATGAAAAGGAAAAAGAACATTGAAAGAAGGGAACCCAAGAAGGAGAAGAACCTGGTTCTTCAAGCTGAAAAGCAGGAGTCAAGCGAAGAGGACGATGACATAGCCTATCTCACCAAGAGATTCCAGAAATGGTTCGAAGGAATGGAGGAATACCAAGAAGAGGCAGCTCAAGCAAGCCTAGAAACTATGACTTATGTCATAGATGTGGTAAGCCCGGAAATTTCATAAAGGATTGCCCGATCCTAAAGCAAGACACCTACAAGCACAACACTGACAAAGATGCAAAGAGGAACCAGGTTCCTGACAAAAGATTCTGTAGAAAAACCGCAGCTGACAACGTTGTGAAGTAGGCTCTTGTCGCTTGGGGAGATTCATCAAGCGAATCAGAGGAGGAACCTGAAGCAGAAAACAGCTCTATGATGGCAGTTGAGAACAAGGCTAGGGAGTATGACTCATTGTTTGCTCTTATGGCTCAATCTGATGAAGAAGAAGAAGATGACACAGATGAGCTAAACTTCAGGGATGTTCAGAGAAATCTGAAGTCCTATTCTCCTAACAAAATTAATCTCATTGTCAAATGTTCTCATTGATACTTATTACAGCTTATTTGAAGATAAGGATTCATTGACCATAGAACTAGGAGAAGTAGAACAAACTAGAGATGATCTAGTTGTGTGTGTGGTAGACTTAAAAGAAACTATAGGTAATCTTGAAAGAAAGAAAGAGTCTCTAATGTATAAAATCAACAGTGTTGAGAATGAAATAGATGACCTAATGCTGGTGGTTGTAGACCTTAAGGATACCATAAAAAATCTTGAAAAAGAAAAGGAAGTGATAGAAGAAAAAACAAGAAAGGTAGAACGTGAGAGAGAGGATCTAATTGTAGTAATGGTAGATCTGAAAGAAGCAGCGAAGAATCTGAGCAATGAAAAGGTTAGCTTGGGTGTGAAGATTGATGTTGTTAAGCAAGAGAGAAATGATCTTCTAGTAGTAATCGCAGACTTAGAGGAAACCATTCAGGGACTAAGACAAGAACTTGGTTCCTCAAGTGTGGATAAAGGAAAGGAAATAGCGAGTGAAAAATATATCCAGCTTGAAAAGGAACTGAATGAGGCCAGAACGAGTCTGTGTAGTGAGGTTGAGAAAAATAGGTAGTTGCGAGCTGAAGTGAGCAAAATAAAATCTGATCTTAAAAAATCACTGAATTGGACCTGGTCCACGGATGTTGTCACTTCCATTTACTTCAATAACAGTGGAAACAGGCAGGGGATCGGGTTTCAAAAGGAGAAAACTCCCTACAACCCACACAGCAAATATGTCACAGTCCCAAACAATTGGCTCTGTACCCATTGTGGAAATAACTGGCACTTCAAGGAAAGCTTCCCAGCCAAGGATCAATCAGTCCAGAAAAACAAGATGTTTGCCTGCAAGAGGAATACAAAGCAGGGACCAAGTCCCAGCAAGAAATATCAATTCCTGTCGGCATGGACTAGAAGGATTCTTATTCATCCCTTTCCTAACTACAAGGGACCCAAACTTGTTTGGGTTCCTAAATCTAACCATTTATTTAATTGTGCAAGGATCAGTGAGAGGAACTGGACAATAATGGATCATGGACAGCGGATGCTCAAAGCATATGACTGGAAACACTATGGATTTTCTCTCATTGAAAGCCCTGTAGGGAGGGGATGTATCCTTTGGAAATGGAAAGAAGGGATACATCCTTGGTGTTGGACGAGTTGGAAAGTCTCTGGAGCACTCAATAGAAAATGTGTACTATGTGGATGGCTTGAAATATAACTTATTTAGTGTCTCTCAAATTTGTGATAAAGGAAACAAAGTGGAGTTCTTATCCAAAGTGTGCACTGTTACTAGCCTAGTAACTAGAGAAGTGGTGTTGATAGCCAAGAGACACAAAAACATCTATATTGCTGATTTTGAATCATTGGAAGCTGGTGAAGTGAACTGCTTGAAAGCAGTTGATGATGATGCAGAGCTTTGGCATAGAATGTTGGGTCATGCCAGCTTTTTCCTCCTGAACAAGCTGATAAAGAAGGACCTGGTTCGTGGTTTGCCAAACTCCAAGTTCAAGGAGCATCGAGTCTGTGATGCGTGCGCTAAAGGAAACGTGTGATATCATCTTTTAAGCCTAAGAAAGATGTCAGTACATCTAGGCCTCTTGAGCTACTTCTTATGGATTTATGTGGGCCCATGAGAATTCCAAGCAGAGGTGGAAAGAAGTATATTTTTGTGATTGTGGATGATTACTCAAGATTCACCTGGACATTATTTCTTAGAACAAAAGATGAGACGTTTGAAGTATTTGCGGCTTTTTTCAAGAAAATCCAAGTGAAGATGGACTTGAAAGTAGATTGCATTAGATCCGACCATGGAACCGAATTTGATAATGCAAAATCTGATGAGTATTGTACTGAAAATGGAATGACACACAACTTTTCAGCCCCTAGGACTCCTCAGAAAAATGGAGTAGTGGAAAGGAAGAACAGAACCCTGGAAGATATGGCTCGAACAATGCTCATTGATAGTGGGGTTGCTAAGAA
This sequence comes from Nicotiana paniculata, assembly GCA_005239505.1. Taxonomy (NCBI): domain Eukaryota; kingdom Viridiplantae; phylum Streptophyta; class Magnoliopsida; order Solanales; family Solanaceae; genus Nicotiana; species Nicotiana paniculata. Next base: position 77,676 of record MDKI01179257.1, on the reverse strand, counting down.
CTTCTGGGCAGAAGCAATCAACATTGCCTGCTACTTGGTGAATAGGTGCATGATCAGGTCCTTCTTGAACAAGACTCCTTATGAATTGCTCAATGGAAAAAAGCCAAAAATAACCCATCTGAGAGCCTTTGGTTGCAAGTGCAATGTTCTAAACAATGGGAAGGATCAACTAGGAAAGTTCGATGCCAAAATATTGAAGGAATCTTTTTGGGATACTCTTCTCAAAGCAAAGCATACAAAGTGTACAACAAGAGAACACAATGTGTTGAAGAGAGTGTTCATGTGCTCTTTAATGAGACTCCTTCCTCAAACATGGACGAAAATGGTGATCATCAAGACAATCAACCACTCTTGGTTCCTGGAAAGATTTCTGATGTCTCAAATGGCAAGGCTGACATAATGAGTCAAGCCAATGAGATGAATGAATGCGATGCAATCTCTCCCTCCAGTTCACAGGAGGAACCAGGTACCCCAATCTCTCGCATAAAAGCTGAAGAAAGAGTTGAAGATGCTGTAGAAGGTACTCCACATGTAGCAAAACAAGCAGCACAGGGAAACTCTTCTAATTTACCAAGTTCTTCCGCCAATCAAATTCAGATCCCAAATTGGAAATATAAAAGTTCTCATCCTCTTGATAACATAATCACTCCCCTTGATTCTGGAGTTCAAACCAGATCCAAAACCAGAAATTCCCTAGCCTTCTTAGCCTTTTTATCCCAAATAGAACCCAAAAATATCAAGGAAGCTCTAAAGGATGCATATTGGATCACTACTATGCATGAGGAAATTCATCAGTTTGAAAGAAACAAAGTATGGCATCTGGTACCTCGACCCTCAGACAGAACCATCATAGGAACCAGGTGGGTGTTCAGGAACAAGCTGGATGAAAATGGGAAGACTACCAGAAATAAAGCAAGACTTGTAGTTCAGGGTTATAATCAAGAGGAAGGAATTGATTATGATGAAACTTTTGCTCCTGTTGCTCGTATGGAAGCCATTCGAATTCTCATTTCCTTTGCATCTCATATGGAATTCACTTTATTCCAAATGGATGTGAAAAGTGCATTCCTGAATGGACATCTCAAGGAAGAAGTATATGTCAAGCAACCCCCTTGGTTTGAAAGTCATGCTCACCCAGAGTATGTTTTCAAATTGGACAAAACACTATATGGTTTGAAGCAAGCCCATAGAGCTTGGTATGAAAGGCTATCCAAGTTTCAACTAGATAATGGATTCATTCGAGGAAAGATTGACAACACCCTATTACTAAAGAAAAGGGGAAGGGACCTTCTTATCGTCCAGGTGTATATGGATGACATTATTTTTGGGGCTATAGTAGACTCACTGTGTAAGGAATTTGCAATGCATATGGGTAGTGAGTTTGAGATGAGCATGATGGGGGAACTAAACTTCTTCCTGGGTCTTCAAGTGAAACAATTCACAAAAGGAACATGCATCAGTCAGCAAAAATACATCAAGGAGCTGCCCAAGAGGTTTGACATGGAAGATTCAAAGGTGATTGATACACCCATTGCAGTGGCTACCAAACTTGACATGGATGAATCTGGCTCTCCTGTAAATTAAACAATGTACAGGGGAATCATTGGCCCTCTACTCTATCTCACTGCAAGCAGGCCAGACATTGTGTTTAGTGTAGGATTATGTGCAAGGTTTCAATCCAATCCCAAGGAGTCTCATCTAAAGGTTGCTAAAATAATTCTACGCTATCTCAAGGGCACACGGGACTTGGTCCCATACAATCCCTCAGGTGACAATTTCAATCTTGTTGGTTATGCTTATGCTGATCATTTTCTTCGATCTTTCCTAATCTGTTGGGGTACAAGGAAGCAAAACTCAGTGGCCTTGTCCACAACTGAAGCAGAATATGTTGCAGTTATATCCTGCTGTGCTCAACTGCTGTGGATCAAACAACAACTGGAGGATTTTGGAGTATATATTGACAGAATACCACTTCTATGTGATAACACCAGTGCGCTCAACATGGCAAAGAACCCAGTTCAACACAAGAGAACTAAGCACATTGACGTGAGACATCACTTCCTCAAAGACAACGTTGAAAAGGGTCACATCTACATGAGGTTATGTTGCGCTGAAGATCAGATTGCAGATATTTTTACCAAGGCACTGGTCAGGGAACATTTTGATAAAAATATAATGGCACTATTTGCTGAGACCTAATTAGGAACCCGGTTCCCCTTCTAAGCTATGAATATCTTACTCAGGTACAGATAGCTAAAGTGTTTTCTGATGAAGTCTAACTCACATCAATACCGCTGCAGGTAGACACGCATGATGATTACAGAATTTAAAGGAGTGGCATTGTAGAACAAAAAGAGACTGAGCAATCTTTTTACAAGAAAAACAGGGGCGGGACCTGGTCCCGGTACCCCAGGTTAGTAGTTATGTGTGTTCTCTCTCATTTTCAAAAAACAGCATCATTAATTACTGCTGCCACATCGTCCGCCTTTTCATAAAACATGTCTATCAAGTCTATCACTCCACCCTTTCAACTCCCTCTGCACGTTCCATTTTCCCAAAAAATGCCTACCGCCAGTTGAACCCGTTTCTCTTCCCCCTCATTATTCCACTCACCTATAAAGCCCCTTCATCTCTAACCTATCCTCACACACCTTCTCTCAGTCTCTCCTTTGTTAAAAAAAAAACCTTCTCTCTCTGAAGCTTTTCTCTAGCTGTTAACAATGGCCTCATCAAACGAACATTCTCTCTCTCTCACCACTGATCTCAACACTGTCTCAATGGAGGATCAGGCATCCTCTCCTCCAGAGGTCGTCATCTCCACTCCTACTTCCTCTTCACTCTCACCTGTTTCAGAAATACCCAAGGGACCTCCAGTCTCAGAAGCACCTCTTACTTTTCCCCCTTCAGCTGAATCACCTCAGAAAACCCTAGACACTGAAACAAGTATTGTACCCCTTTTCTCATCTGTACCACCAACAGAACCTTTAACCACTGAAGCTTCTCAATTTTCTGAAGCTTCAGAGGACGACCCTGACCAATACATCAACTCCTCTTTTCTCAATTCCATGATTCCCATGGAGTCTCCAAAAAAAGAGGCGGGCGAAAACATAATGGCCATTGCCTCTGAGAATTCCCCCTCTGAAGGCGCTTCTTCTCTTCCTGAAACTCAGGGAGCAGCATCATCCTTTTTAGAGGATGAGGGGACCATGGTCCTATTTGAGTCTCCTAGACATAAGTCTATGCCTGACAAACCCAGTGAGGAACCCGGTTCCCCTCTTTCCAAGACCCCCCAAGAGAAAATCTTTTATACTTCTCCTCTTGAGTCCATCCATCCACTTACTGAGCCCATGAATAAAGATGATGAGGAGGACATGGTTCTGAGTGCTCGTTTTAAACTCCATCAGAGTGAGAGTACTCCAGAAATCTCTGTGAAGCGTCCATCCACTGGTTGTAGAAGAAGAAGGCTATTTATTTGGCTCTTGAGAAAAGTAAGAAGAGCATTAAGCAAAAGAAGAAGAGGTTGGTGAAGGAAGGTCAGGTGGTAGTGGATAAAGCTATTCAGGTTGTTGAAGTAGAGGAAGAAACTCCCGAGGAACCTAGTTCCTTAGTAGGGAGGAAGAGGTCTGTGTCTGGTAGAGGAGAGAAGAAAAAGACTCTGTCACCCCCAAAAAGTGATGAGAAGTCTAAGAAGAAGGAGGTTGGAGAAGCAAGTGAAAAGAAAATAGTGTCTACAGCTAGTGTCAAAGGGAAGTCTGTGAAAGTGACGGGTAAATGAAAAAATGGAGATAGAAACTGTGGGAGGACCTAGTTCTATGAAGTCCGTACCAAGAAACAGTGGAAAGTGGCAGGAGAATGTTCGCAATCAAAGAGTGATGTGGGGTCGCACGTTTGACCCTGAGATTCTTGAAATGGATGGGATGAGTCAACTCATGGCTATGGTTGAATTTCAAAAATGGGAACATCTGTTTAATGTGAGTGGTCCCAAGGTGTATGAGGAAGCTGTGCAGGAGTTCTATGCAACTCTCTTCACTCCCACTGAGGACCATGTTTGTGTGTTGGTGGAGGGTGTCGATATTGTCTTTGATGATGATGCTCTGGGGACAATGCTGAATGTTCCATCAACAGGGCTGTCTTCTATGGATCCAGATAAGTATGCTTGTGAGGGAGACTTTAGGCGAGCTATAGTTAAGTCAGGGACAATTTAGCAGGGGGAACAGGTTCACAAGAAGGCCATGCTCCCTCTTTATCAGCTTCTTTTTGAGTTGGTAAGGTCCTTCTTTTGAGAGGCGTTCCATTGCTTCCCGTGCTGATCTGATTTTAATGGAAGCTCTCGACCAGTTCAAGCCAGTCAACCTACATGCACTTATGATTACTCATATGGATAAGGTTGTCACGGTCAACGATGGGAATCACGGGCTCCTTATGGTTTTCTACTTACTCGGGTCTTTAAACATTTTAAGGTACCAGTGAAGAATCCCCGGGTAGGGACCCACAAGAAAAGATTTTCTAAAACAACCCTTGAAGAATGTGAGTGTTTTGAGAAGGCTGGGGGCAGCACTTCTACGATATCGCAGCTAATCAATGCTCTGAATGCTGCCAATGATGTGATTAAGCGATTGAAGGCTCAAATTGCCATTCTGGATGTTCAGTCAAGCCAAGCTGGTGAGGGACCTGGTCCTGGTAGCTCCTCAAATGAAGAAATTTCCCGCTTAACCAAGGAGAACTGTGAGCTACGGCAACAGGTTGATAACCTAAAGGAGAAACTACTCGAGGAACAGTCCTCTGCCAATGCTCTCATGGACCTAGTTCTCCGGACTCTCACTGCTTCCTCCTCCAAGCCTTCCTCCTTTACTGCCCCCTAGGCCTTTTTTTCCATAATCTCTCTCTGCTCTGATGTGATTACCAATGTTTTTGCTTTTTATTTTCTTTGTGATTGGGATTGGATAACACCTGGTTGCTCCTGTTGCAAAATCCAAAAGAAGTCCTTTGCTCTTCCAAGCAAAGACTTCTCTATGTTTTCAAGCTTTTAATGAATGAAATCAGTCTTTTTATGTTCGCATCAATGCTTTTCTGCCTTCTTATTCTTTTTTCTATCATGTTATGTGTACATAAGGGGCATGAGTTAACTTTATTGCACTTATTTATGCTTTCTGCATGTTTATGCCTTTTTATGATGCCAAAAGGGGGAAGTTTAGGGGATAATTAGGCACATTTTGGAAAATGATGGCAAGGATTAAGGGGGAAGCACATAGACATGGGGAACTCTTTGAGAACCTGGTCGCTCATCTGTTATGAATCTCTATGTTCGCATATTTAACTTCTCCCCAATTATAAAAGTTTGTCATCATCAAAAAAGGGGAAATTGATGGGATGTATTCTGTTTTGTTTATCTAACAAACTTTTATATGAAGAACCAGATAAAGGACCTGATCTGTAGACAGCACAACCAGTCAGCTTTAACTCAAGGGATTCTGGACAATGCACTGATTAAATGTATATAGACCAGTTGAAGGACCTGATCCCTTGATAGACTCCCAGACGATAGTACAGGCCAACTCTACAGCTGTAAAAAGTTGTGAAAAAAAAGTGACTGTCTGCAACTGTACACGCTACAGTGCAGTAACAGTGCTACAGTCACTTCCCATTGGTTGTGAAATGTACTCTCAAGATATGGTACATCCTCCTTGGAATGTGCCAAGGCCTTTAATATCTTGTTTGAAGACAAACAAGAACATTCACTTGAGCAATTACTAAGAACATTCTCTCAAGCATTAAAGTGGTCTCTAGCATTGAAGATTCAAGTGTTTCAAAAGCAAGAAGACAACTCCACTAAGACGGACCAGTTCCACCTTGTGTCGTTAGTGTCCTTAGTTGAGTTGTAATCTTGCATTTTGTTTTCATTGTATCCTACTCGCTTTTGTAGAAGCAACCTGTTAGGAATCTCTTAACCTTAAACTTCTTATCTTGTTGTAGTGACTCGTGTTGTCACAAGTGAAAAGTCTTTGTAACTAGAGAGTGACAAAGTGGTTGGAATAGTGATTACAAGTTAGTATGTTGAAGTCTTTGTAAGAAGTACATTACAAAGTGGTTGTATTAGTTTAGATTACAATTTAGTGAAGTTGAAATCCTACAAGTGAAGGTCGTGGTTTTTGTCCCCTTGAGTGAGATTTTTCCACGTAAAAATCTCTTGTCCTTTTACTTGCTTTCTTAGTATACTTCTCTGTGGGAACTAGTAGGGACCTGGTACCTCTACAGTTTGGTGGACTCATAGAAACTATCAATAAATTTGTTCTTTGAATTATAAAAATCCAATATACGATTTAATACATAAATCTACTCCAAATGAGATCAAATGTAAAACATAACCTCCAAATATCATCAGGAACAAACCTCAATCATCAATTTGTCAAAACAACAACAAATCTAATGAACCCATTTTGCAATTAAAAAAAATAAGAAGAAAAAACCCTAAGCAATTAAAAAATAAAGCGTCATAACATCTCACCATTGTAAAACATCATAAACTACATTAAAATATATTTACAGCTACCATATAAAATCATTATCACCTAAAGAAGAAGAAGAAGAAGAATAAAACAAAGGAGAAGAAGGGGAGGAGAAAGAGGCCTGAAGTTGTTTAAAAAGTGGGTACAAGTTAATATTTTTTTTAATAGTGGGTATAGGTTAAATGGGGGAGACCAAATAGGGCGCCCCATGCAATTTTTACGAATGGGGCTTTTGCATCTATACCCGATTTTGGGGTCACAATTAAATCTATACCCACTTTGCCAAAAAGTTTGCAAGCGTACCCACTTTATGATTAAATTTAGCTTGTTGGGTCTGAAGTTAAAAGGAAAAATGCGTGAAGTAAAAAAAATTGCACTTCAAATGCACTTAAGGCCAAATACGTCTGAAGTGCAACCAATGGTTTCATCCACTTAAGGCTAATAAGTCTGAAGTGAAAAATTTCACTTCAGATGCACTTAAGGACAATAAGTCTAAAGTGAAAAATTGCACTAAGATGCACTTAAGGCCAAAAAGTCTGAAGTGCAACAAACGTTTTGCTACACTTAAGGCCAATAAATCTGAAGTGGAAAATTGCACTTCTGATGCACTTAAGGCCAAAAAGTCTGAAGTGCAACAAACGTTTTCATTTACTTAAGGCTAATAAGTTTGAAGTGAAAATTTGCAATTAAAGCCTATAAGTTTGAAGTGAAAAGTTGCACATCAGATGCACATAAGGCCAAAAGGTCTGAAGTGCAACAAACGTTTTGCTACACTTAAGGCCAATAAATCTGAAGTGAAAAATTGCACTTCTGATGCACTTAAGGCCAAAAAGTCTGAAGTGCAACAAAGATTTTCATTCACTTAAGGCCAATAAGTCTGAAGTGAAACCCAGAAACATAAATTTGTTATTCAAATTATAACAATCCAATATATGATTTAATACCTAAATCTATCCAAATGAACTCAAATTTGAAACATAACCTCCAAATATCATCAGGAAGAAACATCAATCATCAATTTTTCGAAACAACAATAAATCTAATGAACCCATTTTGCAATTAAGAAAAATAAGAAGAAAAAAACCTAAGCAATAGTAAAAAATAAAGCGTCATAACAGCTCACAATTGTAAAATATTATAAACTACATTAAAATATATTTACAGCCACCATATAAAATCATTACTAGAAGAAGAAGAAGAAGAAGGAGGAGGAGGAGGAGGAGGAGGAGGAGGAGGAGGAGAAGAAGAAGAAGAAGAAAAAGGAGGGGAAGGGGAGGAAAAAGTGTCCCGAAGCTGTTTAAAAAGTGGATACAAGTAAAAAGAAATTTAAAAAGTAAATATAAATTAAATAGGGACGACCAAATAAAGCGCCCCATGCAATTTTTACGAATATTTTGCATCACTGTGGTAAATAGCAAATAACCAGAGAAAACCCAAGTAGCAAAAAGAAAGAGAAAAGAATAAGAAAAGCTCAGATAGACACAAAGCGATAAAAACCGCATCGGGTGTACACCAAATCATTAGGTGCATATGATATGTGTTTGTACGTAAAGTTCTTTCATTAAGTCAGAGTTAACTAATACACATTTTCACCTTATCAAACCAGTTAACCATAATAAGTTAATGTAGTTTGACGTAAATATCCGGTGCGTATAACTTTATACCACACCAAAAGTTTAGATGTACCTAATGTAAGTAGCTAGTCGCACCTTTAATATAAGCTGTAAAAAGGTATGAAATGAAACTCCTAAACGTCAATTACACATGCAATTACACTTGCATTTTTGTTCAACTAGTAAAGCAAAGAGCCGAATCTACTGATCAAGTCTTAAGTTCAACCAGGTACAGCTTCATTCAAAACTGAAAATGGAAGTAACAGCTAAAACGTACGACATGTAACTTGTTACAACAATAATATATATAAAGTTATCTACATTATCTGTGTATATAAATTAAGTTCATAAGTTTTAGCAAGATAAATAAACGCAAGAAGAGCGTTACGGGTAAAAGAGTTGTTTACCCTTAAAATCGGATAACAATTTAATTTATAAGTGGTTTTAATGATACGTGATTTCACTTGACACCAATTGATAAATATGATAATTAATGTTAGTAATTGACTGTAAAATAAAGCAAACCAGTATAAAGTGCAACTTGACCCTCGAGCTAGATCGCCCTCAAACCGGCTGAATGTATAATTAAGGAATATACTGAAGAACAAGAGAGCTTAAGAGAGAGAAATGCATTGTATTGCTTTGTCATCCGAGAATTGACTAATTACAAATTATTAGAACCTCTCTTTATATATTAGAGGAATCCTACTTATGGTATAATTCTAAATACAGGAGGAAGTCTCCTGATTGGCTAAATAACCGTTATTGATTTGATTCGTGCCGAGATTTCCGCTATGATCCTTGCCCGATCACGGATATCTTGATTTTCTGTTAGTAGGATTTCTTCTGTCTCGCTCGATGTATATCCCATTTGGTCTCGATCCTAGCTGGTCTCGATCTCGGTTGGTACTTCGAATTCCGAGCTTGGTACCGCACTTTATGTCTCGATCTGATATAACACAGAAGCGATACTCGGCCTACCATCCTGGTCTCGATATTTCAAACAAAATCGGGTGACCCGATTTTGACCGCATATAGATAGTCCCCTTGTTTTTTGGAGTGTAATGACAAGAAACGAATTGAGCCTCCAAACTTCGCCCCGATTTGTTACGACGTTAGCATCGTGACATAAGCGACAGAGGTGAACGAAACGTCCCGTCGATACAGTTCCCCAGGCATTTAATGTGTGTCAGATGATGGTCCGCTACTACCAGCTTTGAACCGTCGTCGTGAAACCAATAAATAGGTCACTTTTCCATTCTTTCAAACTTTACTTTCAATCTCTTCTACTTTAATCATCAAAATTCTTTGCACTCTTCAAGCTTCCTATCTTCTGGTCTTTGAGTTCCTTTGTTTGTTCCTTCTAAAATACAAAATATCACAATCTTAATTCTTCTTTTCCCTCAAAAACTAAATGGCTAAGACGTCAAAAACTGTTCCACAAAAGAAATCGCTTCCTCGTCTCGACTGGCCAGCGAGTAAACAATGGCGGAGCCACGCTCTGAGGAGTTTTTTCCCGGGGGTGTGTCATTAGTTCCGACTTCAAAGTCAAGAAAACATCATCGGTCCCTGGTCGATGCAAACTAGTATCGTGATACATATGCTCGATATCCAAAAGCTTTCTTGACCAAGTGAAGAAATACTGCAACTGGGGAAACAAAGAGGTCATGATACCGTCCCCAGAAGAAGCAATCACTAACCACGTAGAAGGTTTTTGAGTATTTAAACTTATCCTTTCACGTTTGGTCCCCTCGATCCGGTCATCATAGACTTCTGCAAGAAGTATCAAGTTACCCTCGGCCAAATTCACCCATCCTTTTGGAGGATTGTGATACTGCTCCGTTTCTTTGTGAGCAAAATCGACGGTCTTACTTTCACCCTCGATCATCTAATATAGTTGTATAGCCCTCGACTTTATCGAGGTAGGCTAATAAAACTCCTACGTCAGGCCACCAAGTCACTCATCTCGAGCATAGACAAGGACAGAGACCGGGTCGGATGGGCCGGTTCTTCCGAGTGAGAACCACGGACCTGGTTCCGACTGAGAGCATGCCATTTCCCGAGAAATGGAATATGAAACGGAAGTATGACTCCGTTTTTAATTTTTATTTGTTATTTTTACTTTATCATCTTCCCTTATTAGTGTTTTTTACTGGTGTAGCTGTTGCTTGGATGCCGGGTGTTGTTCCTCATGTCGAGAGTTGGGTTAGGAGCCTGGTCTCGACATCAACACATGATGAGAGTGCATGGCGCGATTTATCAAAGGGCCGGCGGGAGGCCAAGAATCATGGTAAGCCTTATTCATGTCTTTAACGATTTGGCCATTACTGAAACACTTTTCCAGCTTACTCAATTTACTTTTTCACAAGTCTCAGAAAAGATGCAACGATGAGGCTATCATCCATTGATGAAGAAGCCTCACTCCATATCTCTAAGCCGACAAAGGAGAGCAAGAGGAAGAGGACCTCGACCTCTGAAGCGAAAGAGCCCAAAAAGAGAGTGGCTCCTAAACCTAAGAAGAGTGTTATCCCCCTGTCTGTGGAGTCAGCCCAACTTCTAAGGGGGAAGAGGAAGAAGAAAAAGAAAAAGAGGATGATTCCGGACTGCTGGCTCGAGCACGAGCTAATACCAAGGCTCAAAAGGCTACTGGACTGGTAGAAGCTGAAAATATTCTACCCCGACCTAATAGGGTCCAAGGGGAAGATTCAGCCGAAGTCCTCGTGTCGATTAAAGCCGAAAGTGTCTTACCTCGGCCTGAGAAGTCTATTGAGGAGGAGACGGATGTAACTTTGGAGGCCGGGCTCGAGGTTCCTCGAGATAGAGAGAATGCCCCAAAAGATCCACTTGGGGAAATAGAAATTGGAGACTCCCTTTCGTTTCAATATTCTCCAAGGAAATGATTTGGGAGGCTCGGGCCGTAAAGACTTCTCATGCAGAAGTCATCCACGGAGAGGAGGACCCTCTCTGTGGTTATTTTGCTGGGGTCGACGATGTCACAGTTCTTAGCGACTTAGAGTTACCGAGGAAGAACTCAAGCGAAACTTCCTCATATTTCAGACTGACCAGCCAGGTCCTGGCCCCTAGTGTCGATCCCAAGTGCAAATGAACGATCATCATCACAGTCCCAGAAGATGCATGAGTTCTTGCAGCCCCCATAGGGGTGGCTAGTTACCTTCGGATTTTGGTTACGGAGGAAGACCAAGCTCTGATGGATGAGGTGGGAGCGCCTTGTGTTTTTATTGAGGCCCAACAAGCTCTGAATTGGGTAAGTCCCTACTCCCTTTGTCAATATCCATTTTTATACTTGAGTTCTTATCTTCTCGTGTAATTCATTCTTTTCTATTTTTATAGGCTTCGGTGCTTCATCACGAAGCTTTCTTTCGATCTCGAGGGGAGCTGAGTCGATATGAGGCCGAAATCTGAGGGCTTACTGAGGAGAAAGAACGCCCTCAATATTCTTAGTGAGCAAAGAGAAGAGTAATCAAAGGGAATTCGAGTTGAGCTAGTTGCGGCTCAGAAAGAACAAACTGACTTGGTCGAGCAGGTAAGAATAATCCTAGAAGTTTATGACATCGATTGGGGTGTGACGGCTAACATTTCTATGCCGCAAGTCCACCAAAATCTGGATATAATTGGGAAACTTGGTGAGGAAGTGGATGCAGTGAAGGCGGACACCATAGCATGGAAGAAAAACATGGATCGACTTGCCTCAGAAAAGGAGGGTGCTCGAGCTCAACTGTCCTCGGCTGAAAGCTAACTCCAAAGCATGAAAGAGAAGAACTTGGTGAAAGCGCAGAAAATTGAGGAGTTCTAGTCTCGGTTGGGTTCAGTAACTTTTGATCGAGAGAAGCTAGTCACAGAACTTGCAATGGCCAAATCTGAGGCTAAAACGGCCAAGGTTGATGCTGAAGCAATTGTGACCATCTATCGATCCGATGCCCAAGCCAGTCAATCTCGAGAAAAGGAGGTTCCTGAAGTTTCTCAAGTTCGAGCACATTGGTTTACCGAGCATGCCAAATGTCAGTCTCGAAGGGTGACTCTCAAAGAGATCCACGCTCGTGGCTTCGAGAGCATGACGCTCGAAGCTGAAGCCAAAGTGTTAGCCTCTCCCGGTGATGACGATTCCAGGCGCATGAGCGGGTCCGAGAGTGGAGAAGACCCCGAGGGTGAAGATGTTGCTCCTAGAGAAGACTAGGCCCTTAGGATCTGTATCTTTCCTTTATGCTTATTTTTTGGATTTTTGAATAGAGTTTCGATCGGGCCATGCTGCCCTAGTAAATAATGTTTTGACATATATAAAAAAATTTCCTTGCTTTGTGTCTGTGAAAATTTGCCTCATTTATGCCTTATGAAATTGTATTCTAAGGTCCGGGGTTTAGGCAATTTGATCGAAACCGAACTAGAACAGCTTTTTCAATTGAGTGAGTGCTTGCTCGAACTCGAGGTGAGGTAACCCTTAGGTTTTTGTTTGAACGGGGACGGTCTCTCAAGCTCAAAGCATAAAGTAGCCCTTAGGCTTTTGTATTAGGTCGATATGGCTTTTGTAAAAAGAAATGTTTATGGATTTCTCCCCCTTTTCGGCTTGGAAATGTAAATTTTAGTAATGCCTTAACATGAAATAAGGAATTTTTTGAGAGTACGAACAATTTTGTACTCGTTAGATTTTTCAAGGCTTGATATTATCGAAGCCCTTTATGATTCTGTCGAGGGTAGCCTTTTTAATCGATTTATGAAAAAATTCGAAGGCCTGTTTTATTACGGAATTCGGACGTCTCCGAACCGTATTAATTTGGACGTAGCCTCTTTAATTCAGGATTTTCCTCTTAAGATTATTTTCCCGTTTCACTTCGAGCTTGTCCGAAGTGTCAGTCCCCGAGTGGGGTGGTTGTGGCCTATAAAAATCGAGGGTTGCCTTTAAGGTCTTATGATCTCAAATTTTTAATAATTCGATTTCGTCTATTTTTTGAATTCCCCGAGCATGGAGGTATTTATTCGAGCTCAAGTTATGATCGGCCCTTAGGCCTGTTTACAAAATAGATCGAGAATATAAATTGTAAAGTAGACAATTTTTCTAAGGCATGAGATATCGACAAGGAAATATACTTCTCATTTAGAAATGATCATACAGGCGTACATGTTTGGTGTCAGGACTCGAGCAACCTATACGGGCACGGTTCACTTAAGCGTTTGGCCCTTACAAAACTTACCTATCGAGACCCTGCTTCCATGAATTATTTTCCTCGCAACAAAATTAAAATTCGAAGGAAATGCCCCCCCCCCCCCAGTATTCGAAGTCGATTGTAATGAAGCCTCGGATACTTTTGAATTGTTCTAAGTTAGCACGATCAATAGCTTCCTCATTAAAAACCTCGCCGGAAAACCCATTTCGGACAAATCCGGTCTAAAAGAGAGTGCAACATGTACTTTCATACCTATAACGGTTAGTTTAAAATATAAATGAAAATGGAAGGGTTGTACCTTAGTAGTAGTATCGTTTTAGGAGCGATACGTTCAAATTGCTCGGTAATTATTTGTCGTTCATCGAGCCGAGCTTGTAGGATCCTTTTTCTATAATTCCGAGGACCTGATACGGTCCCTCCCAGCTCGGACCCAATTTTCTTTCATTAGGATTTCGGGTGTTGAGGGTAAATTTTCTTAGCAACAAGTCCCCGGTGTTAAAATGCTGAAGCTTGGCTCGTTGATTGTAGTACCTTTCGATCCGCTATTTTTGTGCGGCCAATCAAACGAGCGAGGCTTCGCGTCTTTCGTCCAACAATTCTAGGATCGTATTCATGGCCTCGTGATTCGAATCCTCTGTTGCATATCGGAACCTCAAGCTAGGCTCTCCAACCTCGATCGGGGTAAGAGCTTCGGCGCCATAGACTAATGAGAACAACATTGCTCTCGTACTAGACTTTGACGTTGTGTGGTATGCCTAAAGAACCTCGGGCAGTATCTCTCTCCACTTTCCTTTAGCGTCAGACAACCTCTTTTTAAGATTTTGAATAATGGTTTTGTTGTTGATTTGGCTTGTCAGTTCCCGCTGGGATGATAAGGTGTCGATAAAATTCTTTTGATCTCATGACCCTCGAGAAATTTAGTTACTTTGCAGTCGATGAAATGCTTTCAATTATCACATACGATCTCGGAAGGCATCCCGAATCGACATATAATGTGGTCCCAAATGAAGTCTATGACTTCCTTTTCTCTGACTTTCTCGAAAGCCTGTGCTACAACCCACTTAGAAAAATAATAAGTCATAAATAAAATAAAATGAACTTTACTTGGGGCCGATCGGAGAGGGCCGACAATTTCCATTCCCCATTTTATGAACGGACATGGGGATAAGATCGAGTGGAGCTTCTCTCCGGAATGGTGAATCATTGGCGCATACCTTTGACATTTGTCGCACTTTCGAACGAACTCATTTGAATCATTCTCCATGCCAATCCAGTAATACCCTGCTCTGATTACTTTGTTGACCAACGACTCGGCACAGGAATGATTTCCACAAGTACACTCGTGAATTTTCCGTAGGACATATTCGGTATCTCCTGGTCCAAAGCATATTGCCAATGGTCCATCGAACATCCTTCTAAACAATGTTCCATCCTCGGACAAAGTGAACAGTGTTGCCTTCGTACATAGAGCTCTCGATTCCTTTAGATCTGATGGAAGTTTCCCGTTTTTTAAGTATTCTATGTACTTGTTCTCCGGTCCCAGGTCAGACTTGTGGAGTTTATTTTGGTGTGGCCATCTTCGATCACCGATCTTATGAGTTGTACAATAGTCCCTGAGTGGAGTTCTTCGTCTTCGACCGATGACCTTAAGTTTGCAAGAGTGTCGGCCTCGTTGTTCTGTTCTCGAGGTACATGTTGTAAGGTCTATTCTTTAAATCAATGTAGAGTTACCTGTAGTTTATCCAAGTACCTCTGCATTCGGTCTTCTTGGACTTCGAAAGTCCTGTTAACTTGGTTTACCACGAGGAGGGAATCACATTTGGCCTCGATGACCTCTGCTCCCAAGCTTTTAGTCAACTCGAGACCTGCAATCATGGACTCATACTCGGCCTCATTGTTAGTTAATTTCAAAGTCATGATAGATTGTCTAATAATATTACCCGTCGGTGGTTTTAGATCGATACCCAGCCCGAACCCCTTTGCGTTCGAAGCGTTGTCCATGAAGAGGGTCCACACCCCCGATGATGTACCTGATTTTAATAACAGTTCTCTTTCGACCTCGTGTACGAGGGCTAGCATGAGGGGTCGATACTCGATATCGTACCCACTGATCTCAATGGCCCATTTGGCCAATTGACCCGAAAGTTTGGGTTTGTGCAAAATATTGTGAAGAGGATAGGTAGTTACAACACATATTGGATGACATTGCAAGTACAATTTTAATTTCCTATAGGCTCTTATAAAAGAAAACGCTAATTTTTCTAACTGTGGATATCTGGTTTCGGCCTCACCTAAGGTTCGACTAACATAATAGACAAGGAATTATGTACCTTTTTCTTCTCGAACTAGGACTCCACTTACTGTTATTTTGCTGAGACTTCTAGGTACAAGTATCCGCTTTCGGGGTGTGAAGAAGTGGCGGGCTCGATAAGTATCGTTTTAGTTCCTCAAAGGCATGTTGGCGTTTCGGAGTCCATGCAAATCTACTCTTCTTCTTAAGTGAGAAAAATCGGTGACTCCTATCCGAGGACCTCGAAATGAATCACCCTAGGGAGGCTATGCGCCCCGTTAGCCTTTGTATGACCTTGACATTTCTACGACCGTGATATCCTCGATAGCTTTGATTTTATCAAGGTTGATCTTGATCCCCCGATTAGATACCATGAAGCCAAGGAACTTGCCCGAGCCCACTCCGAACGCACACTTTTCTGGGTTGAGCTTCATATAGTACTTTCTCAGTATATCAAAAGTCTCCTGCAAATGTTTAAAATGGTCCTCTTCTCGCAGGGACATAACTAACATGTCGTCAATATAAACTTCCATTGAATTTCTTATTTATTCTTCGAACATTCGATTTACTAGGCGTTGATAAGTTGCACCAGCATTTTTTACCCTGGACGGCATTACATTATAACTGTAGGTGCCATATTTAGTGATAAACGAAGTCTTTTTCTGATTCATCGGGTTCTTCTGTATTTGATTGTACCCAAAGTAGGCATCAAGAAAACTGAGAATCTCATGGCTGGCCGTGGCATCGATCATATGATCGATATTCGACAAAAGAAAAGAATCCTTAGGGTATGCTTTGTTCAAGTCTTTATAATCTATGCACATTCTAAGTTTAATTCCCTTATTAGGGATACCACTATGTTTGCTAACATTCGGGATATTTTACTTCCCGAATAGACCCTATTTTGAGAAGTTTGGTTATCTCGTCTTTGATGAATGCATGCTTAACCTCGGACTGGGGCCTTTTTTTTTCTTTACTGGATGAAACTTTTGGTCCAGGCTTAATCGATGGGCAGTGATGTCTATTGGGATCCCTCTCATATCGAGATGGGACCAAGCAAATAATCCATGTTATCTAAAAGGAATTGAATAAGTTTTTTCTAAGCTCGGGAGTTAATCCCGTGCCCAGGTATACCTTTTGTTCGTGTAGATACTCGATCAGTATGACTTGTTCCAGCTCTTCGACCGTTGATTTTGTGGCGTCCTAGTCATCGAGAATTATGAAAGATTGAGGGATCCAATACTCATCATCCTCGTTTATCCCCTGCTCCTCCAATTGGGTCGAGGCTGGTATCTGTGGTTGCTATTTGGACTCTTCTTTTTTCGAATCTGATCCCTTTGTTGATGAGATTTCCAAGACCGGTATCACTTAGTCGACTACAAACATCTTCTAAGCGGCAGGTTGCTCTCTGTACACCGTTTTGACTCCCTCTAGTGTCGGGAACTTTAGAACTTGGTGAAGGGTCGAGGGCACTGTGCTCATATTATGGATCCAAGGCCTTCCGAGTAGGGCGTTATACCTCATGTCACCCTCGATCACATGGAACTTTGTTTCTTTGATGGTCCCGACCATGTTCACTAGCAAGATAATTTCACCTTTGGTAGTTTCACTCGCCATGTTGAAACCTTTAAGAACTCGAGTTGCAGGCACAATTTGATCCTGTAAGCCGAGCTGCTGTACAACCCTCGATCAAATTATTTTGGCCGAGCTACCTGGATCAATAAAAAAATGTTTAACTTAAATTTTATTCATAAGAACAGATATTAGTAGTGTGCCGTTATGGGGTCGTGAGATCCCCTTTACATCCTCTTCATTGAAAGACAAGGTCCCTTCCGGTACATAATCCTGAGTTTGCTTTTCCCTCGTGATAGACACCTTGGTGCGCTTGAATATGGATCCCTGTGGAATGTTGACCCCGCCAACGATCATGTGAATCATGTGTTGTGGTTCTTCTTGTTCATTCTTCATGTCTGCATCCCTTTCCCTGAAGTGGTTCTTAGCTCGGCCGCTCAAGAATTCTCGAAGATGGACCTTGTTAAACAAATGGGCTACATCTTCCCTTAGCTGTCTGCAGTCCTCTATTCTATGACCATGAGTTCCATGATATTTGCACATTTGGTTAGGATTTCTCTGGGCTGGATCGGTTTGTAGGGGTCGGGGCCACCTGGTGTCTTTGATCCACATGATGGCCAATACAATAGCTGATGCATCAACGTTGAATTTGTATTCCAATAGTCGTGGTGCTTCTGTGGGATCGACATTTCTATCGAAACCACCCTTACTCATGAGCCCTCAGGAGCTCTGTCCTCGATTATTTGTTCGATCACTTTGAACAGTGTTGCATCCAGGACCGTTGTTTCTACGATCTCCACCGTATGGTTGATACCGATCTCTGCTCGATCATGGTTCTCTGTTGATATCACTTTGAATTCTGCCGACGGACCTGTTTGAATAAACGAACTCAAAAAGAGGTCCTAACTGAGCATCCTCGACCCTGATTTTTGACTGATACTGATTCTGCACGTCGACCCAGGTTACAACTGGGTATTCGATCAAATTCTGCTTTAACTTTCGTGCGGCCAGCGAATTTCGTATGTTCATCCGTTGAGTAAAATCCTGGACGGCCCAATCATCTGCGACCGAGGGTAGGTCCACACGTTCCATTTGGAATCGAGATACAAACTCTCTGAGCATTTCGTTGTCTTTCTGCTTCACTTTGAAGAGGTCCAACTTCCTAATCTCGACCTTTATGGCTTCGGCGTGTGCTTTGATGAAGGAATCTGCGAGCATGGAAAAGGAACCAATGGATTTGGGCGGCAAATTATGGTACCATATCATCACCCCCTTATATAAAGTTTCTCCGAATTTCTTCAGCAGAACGGACTCAATCTCATCGTCCTCTAAATTGTTCCCCTTTATTGCGCATGTGTAAGAAGTGACATGCTCATTGGGGTCGGTAGTTCCATTATACTTTGGAATTTCTGGCATGTAGAATTTCTTTAGAATAGGCTTAGGAGTCGCACTCGAGGGGAAAGGCTTTTGTACGAACTTCTTTGAATCCAAACCCTTCATAATCGGTGGTGCCCCCAGAATTCGATCAACTCGGGAGTTATACGTTTCCACTTTTTTGTCATTTGCTTCAATATTCTTCTCCCCTGATTCAATTCGCCTCATGAGCTCCTCTAGAATTCTTATAATATCGGGGTCAGTCCCTGATTTATTCACGTTTGGCCACTCCGGTACTGGTTCGACCCTGTGAACAACTTCTAGTGAGTGATCGGGTTCGGCCCTACTCGCTGCGTGGTTCTGATTTTGGAGTTGCGCTATGGTAGCTTGTTGAACCTACAACATTTCAAATATTAATCGAAGCTTGGCTTCGCTATCTTCACCGCCCTGTGTATTCTAACCAGCTGATCGAACATCTCTACGGACCCTATTTTCAGGGTCGACGCCCAGATTCGAATTCAGGGAAACATGGGAACTGACTTCGATGGGGTCTGTAGTCGGCACTCCCTCGAGGTCAGCCTGAGGTAATTCGATCCCTATGGCGGCTATATTATCGTTTTCCCAATGAAAACCAAGGCCATTGTCGGCGTATGTGGGTACTGTTTGAGAGTTCGACATGGTGATCCTGAAATCACAAAGACTTATGAGAACAAGCGTAAAGTAGTGTGTGTTATAAGAATTAGTAGCAGGAAATCACTATTATCCTTAGCCCCACGGTGGGCGCCAAACTGTTTACCCTTAAAATAGGATAACAATTGAATTTATTAGTGATTTTATGGATACGTGATTTCACTTGGTACCAATTGATAAATATGATATCTAATGTTAGTAATTGACTGTAAAATAAAGAAAACCAGTATAAAGAGCAACTTGTCCTTCGAGCTAGATCGCCCTCGAACCGACTGAGTGTTACCTTAAGGAATATGAACTAAACTGAAGAATAAGAGAGCTTAAGAGAGAAAAATATATTGTATTTCTTTGTTATGCGAGAATTGGCTGAATACAAATGATTAGAACCTCCTTTATATAGTAGAGGAATTCTACTTATGGTACAATTTTAAATACATAAGAAAATCTCCTGATTGGCTAAATAACCGTTCTTGATTTGGCGCTTGCCAAGATTTTTTTCATGATCCTTTCCCGGTCACGGATATCTCGGCTTTCCGTTAGTAGGATTTCTTTGGTCTCGCTCGATGTCTATCTCGTTTGGTCTCGATCCTGGCTGATCTCGATCTCGGTTGGTACTTCGAATCTCGAGCTTGGTACCGCACCTTTATATCTCGATCTGATATAATATGAGACTGATACTCGACCTACCATCATGGTCTCCATTAATCAAACAAAATTGGGTGAGCCAGGTTTTGACCATATACAAGAGTCAATTTAGAGAAACAAAGGTTGACTAAAAGAGTCAATCTGAAGATTATTTCCTCTAATTTCAAGATGCTAACTAATGGATTATATATCGCAGCGAAAGCAATTACAATATCATATTCAAGTGTGAATTAAACAATTAGCACATACGAAGATTATTCAATTTACCTCTTGAAGTGTGAACAAAGCAGATTAATCTCGGTCTCCAATTCCAGAGTTGCAAGACTGCAACCTCAGCAAAACCTCCACAGTCTTCTACCATGTTACCCAAATAATATCCGGAAATAGAGAATTTTGGGGGGAACAAATTCCAAGGAAGAAAACGTGTAAACACTAGTGCAAAAAAACGGCCAGCCCTATATGGAATATATATAGCCACGTATTTAGGTTAAAACCCATTTCCAAAACCTGTTAGGTTTTCTTCTTCCACTAAGGAAAGATTTCCTTTTATTTCCTATTATTTAGGCACAGTAGGGACCACATAATTTATTTAACAAGGCTTCCTATTATTTAATTAATTTCAAATTTTGAAATTAATTTCTACCATAATAAATTATGAATTATTCCACTAAAAATTCGTAATTTCACTCTTAGTATAATTTCGAAATTCTTTCATAAAACCTTATTTAACTCCTCGTGTTAAGATTCAGATACTAACCAATCAAATCAAATTAAATTACTGACAATTTAATTTATTGATTACTTCCTTTGGACTTTCGCTTAACTTATTTCATGTGTCGGATACAAAATTTACCGACCGAGTTTACACATAAAAACTTATAAGCTTTCATAAAGGAGAATCATCAATCTCAAAATCCGAGACATGGATTCTATCAACTAATTATTACTTCGCCAATATATATCATTATTGTTTACCAGGCTTATTGACCCACAAAAAAATCTCGTCTTTTAATAAATTAAAATAATAAATGACGCACACAACTAATAATAATATATCAAGATTAAGAGTATAAGTACATTAAATGGACTAGAGTAATTATTTTATTAGTTCAGTATAAAATACTTATATCTACTTGATCCGTTCAATATATACAAAATGTACTAGCACAATAAGTCGGAATTAAACCCTTCCCATAATCAAAATAAATTATTTTTAATCTTCTGCTACAACCATTCTGATGGTCTATCCAATTCCATCATTAGATTGTGAACATAAACTTTATGACTAATAAGAACCGATGATTTAATGTACCGTGTATAAGCTAAACTCTACACTAAATTATCTACTATATAAGAATTGGACACAAAAAAAAAAAACTTTATCTATTTAAAATAAAACTTTATTGAATTGAATAAATGAATAAATAATTGTTCGATAAAGAATACTATAACAATATGCATGGTTTATAGTATATCCTAACAATCTCCCACCTAGACTCATAACCATGCGTCTACAATTTTGACACCATTCCATCTACATTATATCAAAAGTATTATGTGGCAAGCTCTTAATAAACGGGTCTGCCAAGTTGTTCTCCGACGCAATCTTGGTGACCACTACATCCCCTCTTTGCACTATCTCACAAATTTGCTCAATGTGCTTTGCTCTTTTATGGCTTCGTAGCTCCTTCGAATTTGCAACCACACCACTATTATCACAATAAAGTGTTATTGGTGCTTGAATCGAGAGAACCACACCCAACTCTCTTAGGAAGTTCCCGAGCCAAACCGCCTCTTTCGCTGCCTCAGAGGCTGCCACATGTACGGCTTCCATGGTGGAATCAGCAACACAAGTTTGCTTGATGCTCCTCCAACTTATGGCTCCCCTCCTAGAGTAAACATATTTCCTGAGGTAGACTTTCTAGAATCTCTATCTGTATGGAAACCCGAATCAGTGTACCAAATAGACACAAGGTCATTCGAATGGTAGACTAGCATGTTATCCCTAGTCTTTTTTAGGTACTTGATTATATGCTTAACCGCTTTCCAATGCTCTCTCACGGGATTAGACTAAAATCTGCTAACAACACCAATGCCAAAGAAGATATCAAGTCTAGTACATAACATAACATACATCAGATCCCCCACAGAAGATGCATAAGGGACCGACTTCATCTTTTCAATATCTTCATTAGTTTTAGGAGACTGATCTTTAGATAGAGAAATTCCATGTTTGAAAGAGAGAAATCCTTTCTTTGAATTATGCATGCTAAACCTGGAGAGTATTGTATCAATATAAAGATCCTGGGATAAGCCTAATATCCTTTATTTACGATCTCACAAGATCTTGATCCCAAGGATATGAGTCGTTTCTCCCAAATATTTCACATCGAAGTATGTGGACAATCATTGTTTAAATGAACCCAACATGCCCACATTATTTCCTATGAGCAATATCTCATCTACATATAAAGTTAAAAATGTCACTTTGTCCCCATCCCACTTCTTGTATACACAAGAATTGTTAAGACACTGATCAAAATCAAAAGTTTTAATCGCTTTGTCAAAACAAGTGTTCCATGCCCTAGATGCTTCTTTCAGCCCATAAATGGACCTTTTAAGCTTACACAACATGTGTTCCTTGCCACTTTCCATTAAATCGTCTTGTTGCATCATATAGATGCACTCATCAAGACTTCCATTAAGGAAAGTTGTCTTGATATACATTTTCCAAATCTCATAATCATAATGAGCAGTAATGGATAAGAGAATCCTAATAGACTTAAGCAAGGCTACCGGCGAGAAGGTTTCCTCATAATTGATCCCTTCTTTCTAAGTAAACCCTTTTGCTACAATTCTTGCTTTAAAGTTTGCACTTTTTCTTCTACACCTCTCTTTTTCTTATAGATCCACGTGCATCAAATAGGTTTAACCCCATTATATGGTTCTACAAGATCCCATACTTGATTAGAGTACATAGACCCCATATCTGATTTCATAGCAGCAACTCACTTATCAGCATCTTTAGCATGTAGTACTTGGTCGTAATTGACAGGTTCGAAAGTTAGCTCCTCAAGGTCCTATCATATGATTTTCCGAAGAGAGTATAATGAATTGGTTGTCTTATTTCTCTCCCACTTTGAATGTGCACTACATTAGTTGCAACCACACCATTATGATATTTTGGTTTAACCACATCATTACCAAGAACCTGAGTCTCCATGTTATCCACAGGGATATCAACGACTTCTTCCTATTATGCAGTCTGCTCAACATACCTCCCACTACTTTGTAGTAGTATGACTTTGGGCACTTGTTCTTACGGGACATCAAGTCTATTGATATTTCTCCCACTACTAAAATGCAATGGTATGTCAAAATAGACTTCCGGGGTTTGCATCTGGTCATTTTGTTTTTCAGATGAACTGAGTTTCCATTCCTTTTCTAAGTTCCTGTAAACCAAGTTTACTTCTAGGAACATGGTTCATCAAATAGTCATCTTCAAGAAACTTCGCAGTTTTGCTAATAATTACCTTTTTTTCTTTAGGGAAATAGAATAAATCGCCTTTCGTCCCTTTTGGATAACCCACAAACATGCATACATCCGTTCTCGCCTCCAGTTTATCCGTTTTCCCTTTTAACACATGTGCCGGACAACCAAAACTCGAATATGTCAGAGACTAGGCTTGCACTCAGTCCACAATTTTGTAGGGGTCAAAGGTACTGACTTTGAAGAAACTAAATTGAGAACGTAATTTGTTATTTCTAATGCGTGTCCCCAAAAGGACAAAGGTAAACTGCAATAACTCATCATTGATCTAACCATTTCCATAAGAGCCCTACTTATTCTTTCAGCTACACCATTTTTTTGTGGAGTTCCAGGTGCATATAATTGAGAGGTAATTCCACATTCTGATAAATAAGTAATGAATTCTGCAGAGAGGTACTCCCCACCACGATCAGATCGTAGTGATTTGATATATTTATTATGTCGCTTTTCTGTCTCTGTATTAAATTCTTTGAACTTTTCAAAACATTCATACTTTCGATGCAACAAGTGAATATATTCATACTTTGAGTAATCATCTGTGAAAGTCACAAAATACTCAAAACCAGCTCTTGCTTGGACATTCATTGGATCACACAAATCAGAATGAATTAATTCTAATTTATCACTTGCTCGATTTCCTTTCAAGGGGAAATTTTATTTTGTCATTTTCCTTCTAAACAAGATTCACAAGTTGGTAGTGCCTCAACTTTTAATGAACTTAAAGGCCTATCTTTGACCAACCTTGAAATTCTGTTTAGATTTATATGACCCAAACGCAAGTGCCATAAATATGTTTCACTCAATTCAGAAGAATATTTTCTCTTATTTGGAAAATCAATATAATTCAGCTCTTTAGGTTGTAACGGTTTAGGAATAGAGTCAACAATAAAAAGACCATTAATAAATGTAGTCGAAGAAAGATAACGTTTATTATGACTAAATAACACATTTATCAATATCATGAAAATTAATGGCATAACCATCTCTCATAGCGCTAGAAACCGAAATTAAATTCCTTCTAACGGAAGGTACATATAATGTGTCCTTTAAATCTAATACTCTATCACTACCAAATGAAATATTAATATTTCCTAATGCTAAAGCTGGGCTACCGAACCATCTGCTTGATAAACATTGATTTCTCCTCTACTTAACTGCCATGTTACTTGAAACCCCTGCAAATTAGTGCAGACATGATTAGTGGCTCCCGGATCTACACTCCATGACATGGTAGAAACAACCTCTAAAAGAGTTTCATGACAAGTAGATGTAAATCACTTGGTTTATTATTCAGCTTGGCCAGATAAGCCGAACATTGCTTTTTATGATGCCTAGGCTTCTTGCAATGATAACACTTGTCCTTACCCTTTTTCACACCAGTAGTTGCGACACCAACAGATGGTTTTTACCCTTTTTCTTCTTCTACTCGACTCTCGGCTTAGAAGAAGAACCTATCTCAAAAATCAATGCCATAGGAGGAGCTTGTTGCTTTATAATAGTCTCTGCCGACTGCAGCTCATTCAGCAATTTTGCAAGTGACAAATCCACTTTGTTCATGTTATAATTCCGGAAAAACTGCTGAAAACTGTCAGGCAGAGTCTGCAAGATCATTTCAACTTGTGTATCCTTATCAATGTTAGTTCCAAAGACCTCCAGTTCATTCAGAAGACTCATCATCTTCAAAACATGGTCCCTAACAGATGAACCTTCAACCATTTTGGTATTCAGAAGAGCTTTCATGGCAGTCTGTTTAGCCACACGATTCTAATCTCCAAACATTTCTTTGAGATTTTCAAGAATGTCATAAGCAGACTCCATATACTGATGCTGATGTTGCAGAACATTTGACATAGATGCCAGAATATAACACTGTGCCATCTCATCAGCCTTAACCCATTTTTGACAAGCCTTTTGTTCATCATCCGTAGCATTATCTCCAGGTTTTTCTGGACACACCTCATCGAGCACAAATTCTCTACTCTTCATCAATTAGGACAATAGCCAAGTTTCATTTTCATTCAACATAATTTGGACCCTCAAGTTTGTTTTGAGTAAGAATAGCAATAAGGGGATTAAGCAGTCATTGTTAATCTGAGAGACAATTAAATAAATAGATCAAAATCAGTCGTGTATTATTGAATATTAAAATTCAAACACACTACATACATATAATCCATGCACCTTGAACAACAAATTTCGATGGGAAAAGAGTTATTCTTGCAATATACATATGTAATAACACATTATTCACTCCATGAATTTAAACATACCATACTTAAATGGAGAGTAAACTGTTAATTTAAGTCAAGTGAATATCAACATTCAATATACTAGTCTCATTGAACCAACATGCATACTTGGAGAGTAAATACAAGTAATCAACAACTAGTATAACCTAGTGATTATCTACAATGAGTTTATCCGATATGGAAGAAGACCTATATCAACGTGTAAAAATATTATATCACCAGAATTTAACCCTGGAGTCCATAGGAAACGATCCCCACCACCACTAGATTAATCAGAGTCCGTCATGTTTCTGGATTAATCGCATGGACGTGCTAAGTTTCAGGTTAATCAGAGTCCGTCAACATGCTGACCTCCAATTTTCTAGCGAATTCGACCAAATAGTGACTTTTGCATTTTTCATGGATTCACAAAATCTTCAGATTATTCTAATCAAATATCATCAACAATAAGCAGATATTACATGATTTTCAGAATAATCATAATACTCGAAACAAATATTCATGCTAAAAACAATGCAGTTTTACAGAAAAAACTATCTTTGCATGTAATAAACTTGTATATTAACATGATACTACTTTTCATAGTTCACCCTAATCATTTACTTAGATACTCATCATGTCTAGAGGAAATAGCTTCGGTAGATCCGGTTTATTAAGTCGTTAAGTCTGTCGATATCCACTTGCTCGGAGTGCGGGTAAGGGCTCATATGTTGATTCTATCGTTGCATGCTTTTTGGTAGAGCCCCCACCCCCCATGGCTACAGCCAGCACCAAGTATCAATTGATGCGTTATATATCGCAACGGAAGCAATTACAATATCATATTCACGTGTGAATTAAACAATTAGCACATACGGAGATTATTCGAGTTACCTCTTGAAGCGTGAACAAAGCAGATTAATCTCGGTCTCTAGTTCTAGAGTTGCAAGACCGCGACCAAAACAAAACCTCATTAGTCTTCTACCGTGTTATCCAAATAATGTCCCGAAAGAGAGGATTTTGGTTGGCAAAATTACAAGGAAGAAAACGTGTAAAAACCAGTGCAAAAAAATGACCAACCCTATATGGAATATATATAGCCACATTTTTTAGGTTAAACCCCTTTTCAAAAACCTGTTAGATTTTCTTCTTCCACTAAGGAAATGTTTTCTTTTATTTCCTATTATTTAGGCACAATAGGACCACATAATTTGATTAACAAGGCTTCCTATTATGTAATTAATTTCAAATTTTGAAATTAATTTGTACCATAATAAATTATGAACTATTCCACTAAAAATTCATAATTGCACTCCTTAGTACAATTTTGAAATTCTTCCATAAAACCTTGTTTAACTCCACATGTTAAGATTCATATACTAACCAATCAAATTAAATTACTCAATTTAATTTATTGATTACTTCCTTTAGAATTTCACTTAACTTATTTCATGTGTCGGATACAAAATTCACCGGTCGGGTTTACACATGAAAACTTATAAGCTTTCATAAAGGAGTATCATCAGTCTCAAAAGTCGAGACATGGATTCTATTCTAATTACTACTTCGCCAATGTATATCATTGTTGTCCAATTTACCAAGCTTATTGACCCACAAAAGAATCTCGCTTTTTAATAAATCAAAACAATAAATCACACACAAAACTAATAATAATTATATCAAGATCAAGAGTATAAGCACATTAAATGGACTAGAGAAATTATTTTATTAAGTCAGTATAAAATACGTATATCTACTTGATCCGTTCAATACATACAAAATGTACTAACACAAGAAGCCGGAATTAAACCATTCCTATAATCAAGATAAATTATATTTAATCTTGTGCTATGACCATTCTGATGGTCTGTCCAATTCCATCATTAGATTGTGAACTAAACTTTATGACTTATAAGAATCGATGATTTAATCTTCCGTGTATAAGCTAAACCGTATACACTAAATCATCTACTATATAAGCAATGGACACGCGGACAAATACATGATCTATTTAAAATAAAATTTTATTGAATTAAATAAATGAATAACAATTGTTCTATAAAAAATATTATAACAATACGCATGATTTATAACATATCCTAACACTAACAAATTAAAATCTCTTGGATTATACTTTATTCGCAAAATATAGAGGGATATGGCTGCACTCTTCAACTTGTAGAGATGTATCAAAAAATAGATATTTAATCAAGAGAGAAGGATTGAGGAGGACGATTGCTCCATTCTAGACTTAACATGAAGCAATTATTCAGTGTATATTTCACAAATTGTTAAGTCAAAAAAGAAGCTTTATGCAAACGATCTCCTACCACAACCCAATATAAATTCCTAAGCAGCTAAACTATTGACGACAACGTCTAAACAGTGGCAGGTTCAAGATTTATGGGTTGTGAGTACTTTACTGATTTTATTGTAAATTTACAGAAGTCAAACATGATCTTAGTGAAAATTTTAAGTATTATTTATAAATATATAACACAATTTGGCCAAAGCCAGCACCCATACCTCAAAAAGTAAATTCGCGACTGCATCTAAACTAAAAGGATTTTGTTGGACCAATAAAAGATGCCTAAATCCCAACAAGATTTGATGCTTCTCAATTCTTCTTACATTCTTTGACAAAGTTAAAATTCCTATTCATTGCATTTCGAATTAAATCAATATGTGCATATCTTTCAGCAAGTTTTTTTGTCAAGTTTGCTTAATGCTGCCGCACCCAATTAGTGATATTTATATGACATTGGATGCAAGAAGATGAAAATTACTAAGTAATGTAAATGTATATATGTTACGTCATGAATCAAACAATAGATAAAAGATCTTGAACTTGATAATTTGCAAAAAGAAAACGTTATGAAGATATATAGTTGATGTGGAAGACGTATTCATATGTAGAGAAACTGGAAAGAATTTTAAAGGAACATATTGGTTTACCCTGTTGCCGTTTTGTGATGGAGGATCGAGTATGTGTATAAAGACAGAAACTCTAATATGATATCGATATGATCAATTTATAAAGCTAGAAAATTTTGTGTTATTTATTTTACATGACATCATTACCATTTGGGGAATTAAACGGTTTTGTTTACACATTTTTTCATATTAGGTAGTGAATTATGTAGTACTCCATTCAATTATTGTGTTAGTTTGATTGAGCACTAAGAATGTAATAGTTGACTTTGACGTAAACTAAAGACGTTTATTATATATATATATATATCAAAATACCATTTAAATCTTGCTAGAATAACCTTAATAGGAAGGTGTGGAGGTTGAGGATTAGGGTAGAAGGTTAGATAGCTGTGTGTTTTTCTTGTTCATACTAATAGTATTAGTACGCACTCTTGTATTTTATTGGTCTTAGGTTTCTATTACTATCTGTTGTTTTTTTCATTCCGGTCATCTTACCATCTTCTTTTTAGTACTGCTTCTCTTTTGTAGCTTCTTACTGTTATTTCTTGCCGTTATTTTCTTCATTACTGTTGTGCTTATGTTATTCTAAGCCGAGAATCTATTGGAAATAGCATCTCTATTTTCACAAGGTAGGGATAAGGTATGCGTACGCACTATATTCTCCCCATACCCTATTATGTAAAATTACATTATATATATTATTGCTTTGTTGTACCATTTAAAGTTCGCGGTCTTAAACATATCATTTATTTCTTTAAGGAAGTGTTTTTAAAGTAAAAGCGGAATGTTAAAATTAAAATCTTACTAAATAAAAAAAGAGTATAACTTGTTTTAAACAGAAAACTTAAAACGAAAAAGAGTAAAATATGTAATTGAAGATGGTGGAGCCAATATTTGAAAGAACACCTGGTCAATTCACACAAACTTAAATGGTTAACACTTGTATTTTCGTCAATTGAAAAGTAAATAGTATTAGTACTATTAAACATAGATTTCTGAGCGTAACGATCCACTCGGTCATTTTGAGTATTGTAGCTTCGATCTCCTATTTATTGCCTCCTCTATGTTAAATTGTGGTTTTGTGACTTGCCGGGGTGCTTGGTTTCGGGTTCGGGAGAGTTTCAGAGTGAAATGGGATACATAGTCCCTAAGTTGGAGGTTTAAGTTGAAAAAATTGACCATAGTTTGACTTTTGTGTACATGACTCTGGAATTGAGTTTTGACGATTCCAATAGCTCCGTATGGTGATTTTAGACTTAGTTGTGTATCCGTATGTTGATTTGAAGGTCCATAGGTCGTTTCGGCGTGAACCGGAGAAAGTTAGGAAAATTAAGGTTTGGAAGATTTGGAAAGTTTGACCGGGAGTTAACTTTATTGATATCGAGGTATGGATCCCGATTCTGAGAGTTGGAATAGGTTCATAATGTCATTTATGAATTGTGTGCAAAATTTAAAGTCAACCAGGGTTGTTTTGGTATGAATCGACATTGATTTCGAAATTCGGAGGTTCATAGTCCATAAACTTGAATTTGGGTTGCGACTCGTAGAATCGATATTGTTTGATGTTATTTTTGGCCTCGAGTAGGTCCGTTAAGTATTTTGGAACTTGATGGTATATTCGGACGAGGTCCCGGAGGCCCCGAGTGTGAAACTGATTGAAACCGGATCAAAATTGGACTTGTGCAATTGCTGAAGTTTCCAGCATTTGGTGTTATCGCACCTTCGGAGGAACTGGCCGCAGGTACGGACTCACAAAAGCGAGCAGTTGATCATAGAGGAGGAGCTGGCCTTGCCCAGCTGGGATCGTAGGTGCGGTCCATTTTTCGCATGAGCGAAAGCACAGGAATCGAAGGGGCATCACAGGAGCGAAGTTGTGTGAGCAGGTAAGCGACCGTAGGTGCGGTCAGAAATCTGCAGAAACGGAATTTTTGGACTTGCGTGGAATCCTACCATGGTTTTTCCACATGTGTAGCGTGGTGCGCCCCTAGACTCGCAAAAGCGAATTTGCTGGGCAGAAAATGGGAAATTCGAGGGTTTGTTTCATAATCCACTTTTGAACATAGAGAGCTCGGTGTGAGGCGATTTGTCAGGAGATTTTTAGAGGGATCATTGGATAAGAATTTCAAACTCGGTTTTTGTTCAATTACACGAATCTATTATTTTTTTATCATTTAATTAGTGGGTTGAGTTGGAAAATATGGGGAAAATTGTGAAAACTCCTTAGGGTAAATTTTGAGGATTTTAAAGGCGATTTGAGGTGGGATTTGAGTAATTCTTGTATGGTTGGACTTGTTATTGAATGGGTGTTCGGATTTTATATTTTAGTCGGTTTTGAGGCGCAGGCCCGAATTAACTTTTTGAGTTGACTTTTTATTTCTTCGTAAAGTTCGTAATTTTATTGTTCGAATTAGTTTCTTATAGTTTATATTTATATTATGAAGTTGTTTTGGCTAGATTTGAAAGGTTTAGAGTTGGATAATCGAGGGATAGTGGATTGAGTTAGTGTGATTTGAGGGAAGTGTCTTGCCTAACCTTGTGTGAGGAAATTTTGCCTTTGGATGGGTGTTATTTGTGATAATTGTGATGTTTGAAAGCTTTGTACGCCACTTGCACGGGCTAAATGTGGAAATTATCGGTTTTTAACTACGTATATTCCTTTCATGCCTTAATCGAGTTATCCTAAAATGTTATATTCATCATCATTAGTATAATTTCACATACTCTACTTGTCTTATCTCTTACTTGTTAATTGCTCTACATGTTTATATGAAGTTCTTGTTTCCTTTATTCCGCATTCATTACTTAACTGTTGAACTCCTTACTTGAAGTTGTCTTTCTTGGAATATCTTGTTAAAATTGATATTGAGTTACAAAGGTCGTGATTCCTATTGAGGCAACGCGTTAAGTTGTGCAATATCATTCTGTTGAGTTATTCACTTCCGGTTATCATTGTTGAGACTTTGTGTACATTGTGGTTGAGCCGTGGGCTCCTTATTGTGAAAATTTTGTTATTGTTGATTTCTTTTGGCGTAATATTGGGCACTTAAGGTGCGATCTGTGGTATGTTTTGACATTGATATGTATGTGGTGGTATAAGTTTTTGGGGTTGAAATGCATGCAGTGAGATAAGGTGTGCTTGATACGTGTGGCTAGTAGAGGAACTACTAGAAGTCATACGGTGTGATAAGATGGGCTAAACTGCGGGATGCTATTTCCTGAAAATTATTTTAAAAACTAAATGAAAGGCTCCCGCGGTGATTTACGGAAAGATTGTGAGTTATTCTTGTGATTTAGGACTACGAGGTCGTACCTCGGTAGCGACCCTTGTTGATATTTCTCTATTTGTTGCACTTGTCTTTGGTTGTTTGTTTCCTTAGCTTATTATTTCTTGTTTTCTCTGTGTTGATCTATTTGCTTTGGTTCTGTGTAGCGAACCCTTATGTGCTATTTGTTGTTTAAATTTCATTACTATCATTATTATACTAACATACTCTTGTATAGTCATCTTATCTATTCCAATGAGGCCTTGACCTGACTTCGTCACTACTCTATCGAGGTTAGGTTTGGCACTTACTGGGTACCGTTCTGTGGTACTCATGCTACGTTTCTGCACATCTATTTGTGCATATCCAAGTATCTCCTACCAATCCTGGCATCAGTGAGCTGAGTTCGTACTTGGAGACTTCAAGGTACACATGGCGACGCCTGTGGGCCTTGGAGTCCCCTTCTACCTAGATTTCCTTTATTTCATTATCCTTATTTAGACACTGATATATAGAGATATTCAATTTCACTTCATAGAGCTTGTGCCTTTTATTTCGCCAGGTTTTAAAATATACACTGAGTTGTGGAGATTTTTCCTTATATTAGTTGTTGAGTTTTGACACTAATTATTATTTTCAGTTATTTCTGCATGTTTTTTAGGTTTGACTAGTCTTAGAGACTAGGTATCTTCACAACATCCTACGGAGGAAAATTGAGACCGTGACAGGTTCGTATCAGAGCTCTAGGTTGATAGGTGTTACGAGTCAAGGACAGGTTTAGTAGAGTCTTGTGGATCAGTACGGAGATGTATGTACATATCTTCGGGAGGCTATAGCACTGTTAGGAAAAGCTTCACTTTTTTTATTCCTTATCGTGTGAAATTTTTAACTTCGAAATTCTAAATCTATGACTTTCTTCTCACTCATAGATGGTGAGGATACGCACAGCTGGATCAGATGATCAGACACCCGCGCCCCTGCTAGAGCCGCGAGAGGCGGGGGGGGGGGTCGAGGGTCGGGGTAGAGGCCGATGACGGGCAGGTGGTGCAGCAAGAGCACCAGCTTGAGCTGCTACAAAGGAGCCACCAGTAGATCCAGTTGGAAGACAGGCATCTGGTTCACCTCTTACTTCCCCAGCACTTCAGGAGACCCTCGCCCAGTTTTTGAGCATGTTTTGCGATATGGCTCAAGCAGGGTTGATCCTACTTGCTCCTGGCATATCTCAAGCGGGGAGGGGGGGGGAGCAAAAACTCCCGCCGCCCGTACCCCAAAGCAGCGGGTCCAAGTTGACTAGGTTCCAGAGGTCATACCAGTGCAGTCGGTCGCCCCAGTTCAGCCCGAGATTCGGGCAGTTGAGGGGGGGAAGATTAGGCTAGAGAGGTACAAGAAGTACCACCCTCCTACTTTCAGTGGTTTGGCGTTAGAGGATGTCTGTGGTTTTATTAAGGAATGCCATCATATCCTCCGTACTATATGTATTGTGGAGTCGAGTGGGGTTTCTTTCACTATGTTCCAGCTTAAGGGATCGACTTATCAGTGGTGGCGAGCGAATGAGTTGGGTAGTCCGACTGAGGGAGGTTTACTCACTTGGGCTCAGTTCTCATATATGTTCTTGAGGGAGTTTGTTGCCCAAAGTGTTAGGAATGCATGGTGCGTATATTTTGAGTAGTTGCGCCATAGTGCTATGAACGTATCGAAGTATGCAATCTGGTTCAGTGATTTGTCAAGGCATGCACCAACCTTGGTTGCTACTGTTAGAGAGCGAGTTTGCCAATTTATAGAGGGGCTCAACCCTGGTATCAAATTCAACATGGCCCAAGAGTTGGAGGTGGACATCACATACCAGCAGATAGTGGAGATCTCTAGGAGATTTGAGGGTATGTGGGCTCGGGAGATAGAGGAGAGGGAGGCCAAGAGGCCTCGAGGTTGTGGCACATATAGTGGTGTCTGTGCTCTAGTTGCAGCCCGTCATGGTAGGGGATGTGTGACCCACCATGTTCATTCAGTACTTCTATCTTCCAGCAGTATTCTGGCCACTCCCAGGCCTTAGGTTCCCCACTATGCATCGTTGTTATCTAGTGCACCTCTATGGGGTGCTTTCAGCGGTCAGTCCAGCCGACCAGGTCCGAGCTAGTTCCAGTATCCACGTCCTACGAGAGATTTTTTGATTATGGTGACACTCGTCATACGATGAGAAATTTCCCCAGACTCAGGAGAGGTGCGCCTCCATAGACTACTCAAGCCTCACGTATACCACAGGGTCCTTAGGCTTCTCAGGTTGTGGTTACAGCACTAGTTGCCACTCCACCTGCATAGTCAGCTCGAGGTGGAGGTCGAACATGTAGGGGTCTCCTTAGAGGGGGATGTCATGCCAAATATTATGCTCTTCCTGCTAGGACAGAGGCACTCAGTCATCACAGGTATTGTTCGGTTTTTCATAGAGATGCATTGACTTTATTTGATCCAGGCTCCACTTATTACTAGGTATCATCTTACTTTGCCCCATATTTGGGTATATCCCATGATTCTTTGAGTTAACCTATCTATGTGTTCACGGCTGTGAGAGATTTCATTATTGTTGACTGTGTATATCGTTTATGTTTATTTGTTATTTGTGGTATTGAGACCAAAACCGATCTATTTTTGCTGAGTATGGTAGAATTTGATATCATTTTTGGCATGTATTGGTTGTCGCCCTACCATGCTATTCTTGATTTTCACGCCAAGAAGGTGACGTTTTCTATGCCAGGTTTGTCGCGGTTGGAGTGGAGGGGTGCTTTAGATTACATTCATAGCAGGGTTATCCTATTCCTAAAGGCTCGGCGGATGGGTGAGAATGAGTTTAATGCTTATATAGATTTCGTGAGAGATACCAGTGTTGATACCCCTACCGTTGAGTCAGTTCGGGTAGTGTGGGATTATCCATATGTATTTTCGGCGGATCTTCTAGGCTTGCCGCCCGACATGGATATCGATTCTGGTATTGATTTGCTATCGAGCACTCAACCCATTTTTATTCCACCATATCGTATGGACCCAGTAGAGTTGAAGGAGTTAAAACAACAGTTGCAAGAGTTGCTTGACAAGGGCTTCATTCGGCCTAGTTTGTCGCCATAGGGTGCTCCAGTCTTGTTTGTAAAGAAAAATGATGGTTCTATGTGCATGTGTATTGATTATCGACATTTGAAAAAGGTAACGGTGAAGAACATGTATCCATGCCATGCATTGATGACCTATTTTATCAATTACAAGGTGCCAGAGTGTTCTTAAAGGTGACTTGCGATCAGGCTATCATCAGTTGAAGATTCGGGAGCTGGATATTCCGAAGACTGCCTTCAGGACTCAGTATGGTTATTATGAGTTCCTTGTGATGTCGTTTGGGCTGACCAACGCCCCAAAAATATTAATGCACTTGATGAATAATGTATTACAGCTCTATCTTGACTCATTCATAATTGTGTTTATTGATGACATCTTGGTGTACTTTCAAAGCCGGGAGGATCATGAGCAGCACCTGAGGACCGTGCTCTAGACCTTGAGAGAAAAGAAGTTATATGCAAAATTATAGAAGTATGAATTCAGGCTTGATTCTACGGCGTTTTTGGGACACATAGTGTCGAGTGATAGGATCATAGTGGATCCGAAGAAGACTTAAACAGTGCAAAGTTGGCCCAGATCGTCTTCAGCTACTGAGATCCAGACTTTTCTTGGTTTGGCAGGGTATTACCGTCGATTCGTAGAGGGCTTCTCATCTATTCCAGCACCTATGACCAGATTTACCTAAAAGGGTGCTCTGTCCAAGTGGACCGAGGAGTGTAAGGAGAGCTTTCAAAATCTCAAGACTGCTTTGACTACAGCCCCAGTGTTGGTCGGGTTCGGGGTCTTACGATGTGTACTGTGATGCATCATGTATTGGCCTTGGCGTAGTGTTGATGCAAGACAATATGGTGATTTCATACGCGCCTAGACAGCTCAAGGTGCATGAGAAGAACTATTATGTCCACGAACTTGAGTTAGCAGCTATTGTTCATGCCTTGAAGATTTGGCGGCACTATTTTGTACGGTGTCCTTTGTGAGATTTATACCAACCACTGAAGTCTACAACTATTCAAACAGAAGAGTCTTAACTAGTGTCAGCGGGGTTAGATTTTCTTAAGGACTATGATATCACCATTTTGTATCATCCCGGGAAGGCCAATGAGGTGGCCGATGCCTTGAGTAAAGACAGAGTTCTTGGGTAGTTTAGCATATCTACCGGCAGCGGAGAGGGCATTAGCATTAGATGTTCAGGCCTTGGCCAACCAGTTTGTTAGATTGGATGTTTTGGAGCCGAGTCATGTTTTGGCATGTGTGGTTTCTCCATCTTCTCAATATGATTGTATCAGAGAGTGTCAGTATGATGACCCCCATATGCATTTCCCTAAGGACACGGTTCAGCACGGCGATGCCAAAGAGGTCACTATTGG
This sequence comes from Nicotiana paniculata, assembly GCA_005239505.1. Classification (NCBI taxonomy): domain Eukaryota; kingdom Viridiplantae; phylum Streptophyta; class Magnoliopsida; order Solanales; family Solanaceae; genus Nicotiana; species Nicotiana paniculata. Next base: position 41,365 of record MDKI01179257.1, on the reverse strand, counting down.
GGATGACGGTGTGTTACAAATGCAAGGTAGTCTATGTGTGCCCAATGTAGATGGTTTGCGTGAGTTGATTCTTTAGGAGGCCCATAGTTCGCGGTACTCCATTCATCTGGGTGCCGCAAAGATGTATCATGACTTGAGGAAGCACTATTGGTCGATGCAAATAAACAAGGACATAGTAGAGTATGTAGCTCGATGCCTAAATTGTCAGCAAGTGAAGTATGAGCATCAGCAGCTAGGTGGATTGCTTCAGAGGATAGAGATTCCAGAGTGGAAATGGGAGCGGGTTACTATAGATTTTATTGTTTGGCTCCCACGAACTCAGAGGAAGTTCGATGCAGTGTGGGTGATTGTGGATAGGTTGACCAAAATGGCTCATTTCATTCTTGTGGTGACTACTTATTCCTCATAGCAGCTGACTCGAGTTTATATTCGCGAGATTGTCAGGCTTCATGGCGTGACAGTATCCATCATCTCTGACTGGGCTACGCAGTTTACATCGCGGTTCTGGAGGGTCGTACAACATGAGTTAGGCACGCGCATTGAGTTGAGCACAACATTTATCCCTCAGACGGACGGACAGTCCGAGCGCACTATTCAGATATTGGAGGATATGCTTCATGTATGTGTAATGGATTTTGGGGGGTTCATGGAATCAGTTTTTCCTCTTGCGAAGTTTGCCTACAACAATAGCTACCAATCGAGCATTCAGATGGCTCCGTATGAGGCCTTGTATGGGAGGCGGTGTTGGTCTTCGGTAGGTTGTTTTGAGTCGGGTGAGGCTAGGATATTGGGCACAGACTTGGCTCATGATGCTATGGAAAAGGTTAAATTGATTAAAGATCGACTTCGTACAGTCCAATCTAGATGGAAGAGTTATGTGGATCGGAAGGTACTCGACGTTTCATACATGGTTCAGGAGTGGTTCTTGCTCCAGGTTTCGCCCATGAAGGGTATTATGAGTTTTAGGAAGAAGTGCAAGTTGAGCCCCAGGTATATGGACCTTTTGAAATTCTTGAGAGGATTGGAGAGGTGGCCTACAGGCTTGCACTACCACCTAGTCTAGCTGCAGTTTATCCGGTATTACATATTTTTATACTCCGGAAGTATCACGGTGATCCGTCTCATGTTCTGGATTTCAGCTCAGTCCAGTTGGACAAGGATTTGTCTTATGTTGAGGAGCTGGTGGTCATTTTCGATAGGCAGGTCCGAAATTGAGGTAGAAGAAAATTGCTTCGGTGAAGGTTCAATGGAAGGGTCAACCATTCGAGGAGGCGACTTGGGAGACTGATAATTCTATGCATAGCCGTTATCCTCATCTGTTCACCACTTCAAGTATGTCTCAATACTCGTTCGAGGACAAACGTTTGTTTTAAGAGGGGGAGGATGTAACGACCCGGTCGGCCATTTTGAGTATTTTAGCCCTGATCCCGTATTTATTGCCTCCTTTTATGTTATATTTTGGTTATGTGACTTGCCAGGGTGTTTGGTTTCGGGTTCGAGAGAGTTTTGTAGTCAAATGGGAAACATAGTCCCTATGTTGGAGGTTTAAGTTGAAAGAGTTGACCATAGTTTGACTTTTGTATAGAAAACTCCGGAATGGATTTTTGACGGTTCCAATAGCTCCATATGGTGATTTTGGACTTAGGAGCATTTTCGGATGTTGATTGGAGGTCTGTAGGTCTTTTCGGCGTGAATTGGCAAAGGTTAGAAAAATTAATGTTTGGAAAGTTTGACCGGGAGTAGACTTTATTGATATTGGGGTCAGATCACAATTTCAGAAGTTAGAATAGGTCCATAATGTCATTTATGACTTGTGTGCAAAATTTGAAGTCAATGGGGGTTGTTTTGGTATGAATCAGCATTGCTTTCGGAATTCGGAAGTTCATAGTCCATAGGCTTGAATTTAGGTTGCGATTCGTAGAATCGATATTGTTTGATGTGATTCTTGGCCTTGAGTAGGTCCATTAAGTATTTTGGAACTTGCTGGTATATTCGGACGGGGTCCCGAGGGTCCGGGTGTGAAACGGATTGAAACCGAAACAAAATTGGACTTGTGCAATTGCTAAAGTTTCCAGCATCTGGTGTCATCGCACCTGCGGAGGGACTAGCCGCAGGTGCGGACTCACAAAAGCGAGCAGTTGATCGTAGAAGAGGAGTTGCCTTGTCTAGCTGGGACTGCAGGTGCGGTCCATGTTCCGCATGTATGGAAGGGGCATCGTAGAAACGGAGTGGTATGAGCAATTAAGGGACCGCAAGTGCGGTCAGAACTCCGCAGAAGTGGGCTCGCAGGTGAGGTCTATGCTCCGCATAAGCCGAATTTCTAGACTTAAGTGAAATCCGCACTTGCGATGGTTTTATCGCAAGTGCGACGTCGCAGGTACGTTTCGGGCTCGCAGAAGCCGATTTGGTGGGCAGAAAAAAGGAAATTTTGAGGTTTTGTTTCATAATCCACTTTTAGACTTAGAGAGCTCGGTGTGAGACGATTCTTTCGTGAGATTTTCAGAGGGATCATTGGGGTAAGAATTTCTAACTCGATTTTGGTTAAATTACACGAATCTATTGTTGTTTTTATCATTTAATTAGTTGTTTGAGTTTAAAATTTTGGAAAAAATTGTGAAAACTCCTTAGGCTAAATTTTGAGGATTTGAAAGGCAATTTGAGGTCGGATTTGAGTAATTCTTGTATTGTTGGACTCATATCTAACGAGTGTTCAAATTTTATAATTTTGGTGAGGTTCCGAGGCGTAGGCCTGGGTTGACATTCTGAGTTGACTTTTTGTTTCTTCGTGAAGATCGTAATTTTATTATTCGGATCAGTTTCCTATAGTTTATATATATAGTATGAAATTATTTTGACTAGATTCGAGTCGTTCGGAGTTGGATAATCGAGGGAAGGGCCTATTAGTTGATATAGATAGCATGATTTGAGGTGCCTTGCCTCACCTTATGTGGGGGAATTTTCCCTTAAGATTGGTGTTGGTTGTGATAACTGTGATGTGTGAAAGCCTTATACGCAAGGTGATGAGTGTGTACACGGGCTAATTGTGAAAATTATAGGTATTAACTACATAGATTACTTTCATGCCTTAATTGAGCTATCTTAACATGTTATATTCATCATCATTAGTATAATTTCACATGCTTTACTTGTTTTATCTCTTACTTGCTAATTTCTCTACACGTTTAGTTAAAGTTCTTGTTTCCTTTATTCCGTAATCATTATTAACTGTTGAAATCTTTACTTGAAGTTGTCATTCTTGGAGTATCTTGTTGTTCAAATTGGTATTGAGTTACAAGGGTCGTGATTCCTATTGAGGCAAAGTGTTAAGTTGTGCAACATCACTCTGTTGAGTTATTCACTTCTGGTTGTTATTGTTAAGACTTTGTGTACATTGTGGTTGAGCTGTGGGCTCCACACAATGAAAATACTGTTATTATTGATTTCTTTTTACAAGTTGTGATATTGGGCACTTGAGGTGAGATTTGTGTTATGTTGTTATATTGATACGCATGCGGTGGTATAAGATTTTGGGGTTGAAATGAATTCGGTGTGATAAGGTGGGCTTGATAGGCGTGGCTAGTAAGGGAACTACTAGAAGTCATGCGGTGTGATAAGATGGGCTACAATGCTGGATGTTATTTAGGAAAAATAATTTTCAAAACTAAATACAACGCTCCCGCGCTAATATATGGAAAGATCGTGAATTATTCTTGTGATTTGGGACTACGAGGCGGTACCTCGGTAGTCATCCTTGTTGATATTTCTCTATTTGTTGCACTTGTCCTTGGTTGTTTGTTTCCTTAGCATATTAATTCTTGTTTTCTCTGTGTTGCTCTATTGTCTTTAGTTCTGTATAGCCAACCCTTACGTGCTATTTGTTGTTTAAATTTCATTACTATCAACACTACATTGACATACTCTTGTACAATTTTCTTATCTAATCCAGTAGGGGATTGACTTGACCTCATCATTACTCTACTGGGGTTAAGTTGGCACTTATTGGACACCGTTGTGGTGTACTCATCTTATGTTTGTGCGTATTTTTTTATGCAGATCCAGGTACCTCCTACCAGTCCCGGCATCAGTGAGCTAAGTTCGTACTTGGAGACTTCAAGACACACCTGCCGACGTCCGCGACCTTGGAGTTCCCTTCTACCTCAATTTTCTTTATTTCATTATCCTTATTTAGACACTGATGTATAGAGATATTCAGTACCACTTCATAAAGAGCTTGTGACTTGTATTTCGTCGGGTTTTGGGTGATTGTATATACACTGAGTTGTGGAGATTTTTCCTTATATTAGTTGTTGAGTTTTGAGACTTTAATTATTATTTTTAGTTATTTTTGCATGTTTGTTAGGCTTACTTATTTTTTAAAAATTAAATACCGTCACGATATCTTACGGAGGAAAATTGAAATTGTTATAATGAAATCATCATCAATTGGACCACACTAAATGAAAAAAAATGTAGGGATAGAATCTCCCAATCGGTTGAAGGGATTGGGAGAGAAAGATGAGCATCAACCGTAAAGCCTGAAATTCCCAAAAGGGCAAGTCCACGAATTGATTCCGACTTCCGACACCGTTTCCATCATTTTGTCGCATATACATAAAAAGAGGATTAAGCACATACCTTTTCTGGCAACTAGCTTTTTTATTCCATTTCAAAATATCCTTATCATGTGACATATGCTTTGACTCTTCCTACAATTATTCTCGTCTTTCTTATTTCTGGGCCCTTTTTTCCATGTACGATTATAAAGAACTATATAAAAACAATAGATTACTATCTATCTTGTTGTATCCCTGGGCTTCTGGTTAAGCATAACAAGATTATATTCTAGAGAAGATGTGGGAGAATAATTTGAAGGTGATAGAAGAATAACAGCTCAAGCTAATGGGGTGAAGACAGGTGGAAGATTAGGCTAGCTCATGAAAGAAAAATTGAACATTTGATAGAGCTAGATAAGATGGGAGTGGGAAATTGGGAATGGCTAAAAGTGAGGATAACGAATTATGCTAAGGAAATTGTGGTAGGGGATTCTCCAACTTCACTTTCTTCTCCATGCTTCTTGGCTACTTGTATGCTTTCCTTTTGGAATTATGGCCGGGGACGAAGCTATGTATTGTAAATGATGTTCAGCAGAATATTTTTTGTCGAAAAATTATATTATGTATATGGTAAACTATTACTTGTTATTGATTAAAAAATAAACTTTGAATACTCTTACATAGTCCACTAACGAAAGGTGTTCAAAACTTAAAAATCCTTATTGACTTTCCTGATTTCACCACTGATTATGACTAGCTAATCTCCGAGGCGTGAATCTATACAATACTTCTATTTAGTAATTATTGTTCAAATTCTATGTTTTTATTTATAAATTCTTCAAATGTACTAATATTTAACTTAGAATTTAGTTTGTTGATCCAATTATTATTATATACTAACTTGAGAGAGAACCTGTAATGACTCGATTGGTCGTTTTGAGCTCAAGTGTGTCATTTACCGGTTTGAGGTCTTGAGTAAATTCACTTCATGCATTATGACTTGTACGCGTAGTCGGAATTGGATTTCAGGAAGTTCGGAGTTTATTCGGATGGGAATTCTCATTTCAGAAGCTTTAAGTTGGAAGAGTTGACTAAGGGTTGACTTTTGAGTAAACGATCTCGGAATCGGGATTTGAAGGTTTCAAGAGGTTCTTATGATGATTTCGGACTTGGGCGTATGTTTGAGTTGAGTATCGGGTCGCTCGGGAGCCGTTCGACGCTAATAATGGAAAATTGGCATTTTTAAAGTTTTAAGAATTTCATAGATTTGGTTTGTAGTGGGTTTTGATGTTTATGATATCCGTTCAGGATTTCGAGCCTTGGAATAGGTTCGTATTATGATTTATGATTTATGACTTGTGCATAAAATTTGGCGTCATTTCGAAATGTTTAAATATGAATCAGACGTGTTCGTCGAAGTTAGAATGTTTGAAAGTTGAAAGAAGGTTTCGATTGCCGATTCGTAGTTTTGATGTTGTTTAGTGTGATTTGAGGCCTCGAGCAGGTTTGTGTTATATTTTGCGACTGGTTGGTGTGATTGGATAGGGTCCCGGCGGCCTCGGGTGTGATTAAGAGTGGTATTTAGACCATTTTTCCTTGTTTTGCAACTATTGGTGCTGGTGTCTGGTTTTTTTCTTCACGAACGAGAAGGGCATCATACGTTCAAAAAGAAGGATTTTGGGTTGCTGGTATTTTTCTCATCGCGAACACGATAGAAGGGGTCGCGAACGCAGAAGAGAATATGGGCAAGCTACGCGAACACGACATGGAGGTCGCGAACGCGAAAAAGGAAGAGGTGTTGGGGTCCTGGAGGTGTTAAGCCTTCGCGAACGCGGCTGATTAACTACGAATGTGAAGCATCAGATATGGAGGCATCACGAATGCGACGTGGGTGATGGGAACGCGAAGAAGAACTTTGGGTCAGTGGATTCTTGGCCTTCACGATCGTGAAGGTACTTCCGCGATAGCGAAGAGGAAGGGCTTGGGCAGACTTCAATTTATTTCGGGATTTTTTCTCATTTCACTCATTCCGCTCTTGCTTGGGCGATTTTTGGGGCAATTTGGAGAACCAGTTTCATCATCAATCTTGAGGTAAGAGATTTCTACACTTTGTGAGTTAAATACATGGTTTATGGATTTAAACATGGAAATTAGTAGAAATTTGTGGGATTTTGGTTGAAAATCTAGAATTTGATATTTTTTGGATTTTTACCACAAAATTGGGCATGGAATTTGGAATAAATCATATATTTGAGTTCGTGACGTCATGGGTAAAGTTCATCTTAGAATATTTTTCAAATCCAGGCATGTAGGCTCTAATGGTTGACTTTGTTGACGTTTCGTGTGAAGTTGGGAATTGTATGAATTGATTAATATGAGTATTTGAGTGTATATTTATTGGTTTGCACATTTTTTGACTAGTTTCTCATCGATGGGCTTTGGTTTTAGGTGTTAGTGAGGCACGGGAGCCGGTTATGGAACTTCAGAGCGATGTAAGTCTCCTGTCTAACCTTGTGAGGGGATAACGATCCCCTAGGTTATATAATTGTTATATGCTTATAGTTGCGGGTGCTACGTACGCATGAGGCGACGAGAGTCCGTACATAACTAAAGCATGTTTATGTCCGGGCAGACTTAGGACTTTATCATGTAATATTTGAATTATTTGAACTCATTCTGTTGGCTTAATTAATTGAATTTATAATTAAAATTAATTTAGAAATACATATATGTATTAGGCCGAGCCCTATCACCTTGAGTTGTTGGCAAGTTAATTGAGAACGGTAAAAGTTATATTCACTTTATGCTCATGTACTGTATTTTAAGCACGTGTCTCATAATTCGATAAGTTCCTTCCTTTCATATGGAGCGGGACGAGCGCCTCATAAGTATAATATATACATCTATGGTCCGTGTCGGTTGACCCTCGATAGTGTACATAATATTCTGGAACGGGTCGTACGACTACGGCATAATCGTGTGTTATATCACTAGCAGTCCGAATATTCACGAGATTATTCTTCCACTGATGCCTGTCATTTTGTATGGTATTCCTTATTCATTTAATATTAGCACTTGTTATTTTCCAAGTTGTTGATATAGGACAAGAGATTGAGAAGTTTATATCGTTAAAATAAATTTTGAAAGATTATGTTGGTTACCGTTTTGTCCCACTATTACTGTTGTGCTTCATATTGTTTAGGATTTAGCGTACTATTTTATTGGACCTCTAGTAAGTGTCGATGTCGACCTATCGCCACTACTTATCCGAGGTTAGGCTAGATACTTACTAGGTAACCGTTGATTTACATACTCATGCTACACTTCTGCAATAAATGTGCAGGATCTGACAGGTTCATTTGGTGGTCATCTAGGCGCATAGGTGCAGCTCCGGAGGAGGATCATAGTGAGATGCATTCCAGGCTACATATCGCAGTCCACAGAATCTACGTCGTACTATTTACTTTATCCTTTCTTATTTACATTCTAGACATATGTTGTATTATTATTGTACTCCCTTCATGCACTTGTGACACCGGGTTTAGGGATATTCTAGTTGATGCTCACGGATTTGCATATTATTATCGCCTTTTATTTTTGTGCATTACTAATTATGTATGTACTCGTGATTTTAAAGGTGTAACTTTCCTTACTTTATAAAAATTTATGATTTCGAAAGTAATTAAATGAATAATTAATGTGATAGTTTACCATTGGCTTGCCTAACGGCGGCATTGGGTGCCGTCATGACCTATATTGGGTTTTCGGTCGTGACAACTTGGTATCAGAGCTCTAGGTTCACTTGGGTCTCACGAGTCATGAACAAGTCTAGTAGAGTCTTGCAGATCGGTATGGAGATGTTTGTACTTATTTTCGAGAGGCTACGGGGTTGTCAGGAGATCTTCCCTTCTCTATTACTCATCATACGATTTGATTCCGTTAAAGCTTATGCCTTTATTTACTTCCTACACAGTCTTATGCGACATGGAGCGCTTGTTATCAATTGGGCATCAAAGAGTTGTAATGGTACTGCAGATGTGATGCAGGATGTTTCTACCTGCATATTTGAGCAAGTTATTATCGTCGTCTTGTGGAAGGGGGTTCTGTCATTTAAGCCATGTATTAGTATTGCCTATGGTTTTAAGGTTGTGCACAGATTGTTATGATGTTCGTGCGTTGTTATCATGTCGTGTTGTTGTGAGTGGTAGGTTGCTCATTTATGGATCGTGGCAGTCAATGACTCGAAAGGAGGATTTCTTAGTTCATGGTTTAGAAGTTTGACATTTAATTCCAGTGGGGAAAAGGAAATGGTACTAAGGATGTTTAGGCTTTGGTTGATGGAGTAACGAGACTTGATATTTTTTAGCGTGGTGGAATTCTCATTTGTGATGTGGTGTCGTCGTCCTTGGTTGAACACAATAAGATTCGTCAGTTTTATGGTCTTTTCATTTGCCTTCAGGGCAGGGTGTTGTGAAATGGTGCCTGAGAAGCTGTTCTGCGGACTCGGAGGATTCTGCGGACGTGGCAGAATTACCTTGTGGTCTCCTAGAATCAGCAACAACAACTATCCACGAGGCTGATAGCTCGTACCTGGATCTGCACACGAAAAAATGTGCAGGAAAGGGCATGAGTACACCACATTAGAACCCAGTAAGTGACAAGCCTAACCCCGGTCAAGTAGTGACGAGGTCAGGTTAAGGCCCTACTGGAGTAAATCTAATCAATTTAAAACAGTACAAGAGATAAGTAGATTCTAAAGTAACAGTTAAAGAAAATGCTCGAAAACTTAACAGTCAAGGAAACCTCGGCTCAAAACAAGGTAAACACAAGGTGTAATCTCTCGGGATACCGTTCCGTAGTTCCAGATGAATATGCAGTACATGGGGATCTCGCGGAGTACGTCCGTAGTCCTAAAATAAATATGCAGTACATGGGGATCTCGCGGAATACGTCTGTAGTCCCAAAGTAAATATGAACTCCAGGGGTTCTCCTGGAATACGTCTGTAGTCCCAAAGAAAATATACAGTACATGGGAATCTCCCGAAATACGTCTGTAGTCCAAATTTAAATATGCAGTACAGGGGAGATCTTCCGGAATAAATCTATAGTCCCAATTTAAATATGCCACGCAAGATGAATGTGTTACACCCCATATTTTTATATGTAAAAATGTACCACAAATAAATTGATGAAAGCTTGGTAATGAGTTGCTATGTTATATCTCGCATTTCGTATGTAAAAGTTTCGCCGTAAGTTAATGGACGTAGAATCGGGGATGAGATTATCTTGGGGTTATAAGCATTTATGCTATTTATAACAAGTGATGAGTAAATTCGTGAAGGTGAGAGGGTAAGAAAATCGAAGAAATAAATTTTGTTGAAGTTTGATAGTTTGGGATAAAATACGGCCCGAGTTAAAATACCCGGTATTTATGGATTAGTACCATACAAGGTACCCCATGGCAATGATGGTAAGGTATGTTAAAAGTGAGTAGTATTTTAAGAAACTTGAGATAATTCTTAATTATATGAATAATCGGGTAGTTATTGAATTTTTTGGGAGATTAACAATTTAATTAAGGTGATTGGTGTTTAATTATATGATAGGGATAAGATCCCCAACGTGGCAGCCCAAAGAGGCATTTAAAAATGACTCCTAATCTTATATTGAATGTGTCACTTTAAGAAGAATGTATGAGGCTTAAAACCTCAAAACTAAATCCACGTATCATTGAGTCACCTTGGTTCTTTTGTCTATTCTTTGAGAATTTTCCAAAATTTAACAAGAATATCAAATGAGTTACAATGCCCAAAACGTGAAACTCCCTGGAATGTCACCATGTCCAAACGTGAAACTCTCTGCAAGGATACAATGTCCAAACGTGTAACTTTCTGCAAGGATACAAGGTCCAAACGTGGAATTCTCTGAAATGCTACAAGGTACAACATGAAACGCTAATTCAAAGAAATCCCGATACAATTTTTCTCGTTACGGCGTTATATACGCACACCACCTGATCGGCTGGTATATGTTGATGATTTTTTTCATAGTGGCCGAGATGATATGATGGGATTCCCTCAGAGGCCTGATGATGTTATGGAACATGAACCTATGCACGACATGACATTCATACGCATATGTATGACATTATAATTATTTTCTGATTTACGGAGTTATCAAGGCTTATAGGTTGATTCGTTTACTCTATATTCTTTCCATGTTTGTTATGTACTTAGTCATGTGCCTTACATACTCGGTACATTATTCGTACTGACATCCCTTTTTCCTTGGGACTCTACGTTTCATGCCCGCAGGTCTTGATAGACAGTTCGAGAGTCCTCCAAGTAGGGGATCAGCACAACGAAAGATGTTTGTGCACTCCATTTGCTCTGGAGTTGCTTATTTCGTCAGTATCATTTATATATGTATTATCTTGTATGGCGGGGCTCTGTCTCGACCTTTATGACAATTATGTATCTTAGAGGCTTGTAGATAGATGTCATCTACGTAAGAGATTGTATGGCCTTGTCGGCCTATGTGTTCAGTATACGAGTGGTTGTTTTGGCCTTATAGGCCCGTACGTCATATGTATAAGTTTGGATTACATGTTGGATTGTCCAATGTCAAGTATTTCTCCATATTTTAGTGTACTTATATCACGACAGCCTCTTTGGCTCATTTACCTGTGATAGTATGATACGAAAGGATACATTGTATTGGTACTCAGTTGAATAATATATCGGGTGCCCGTCGCGGCCCATCGGTTTGGGTCGTGACAAAAGTGGTATCAGAGCAGTTCTGTCCTAGGGAGTCTACATGTCGTGTCCGGTAGAGTCTTGTTTATGGGTGTGTCGTGCACCACACTTATAAGCAGGAGGCTACATGGAATTTAGGACTGTCACCCTTTCTTCTTACTCTAAATCGTGTGGTAGAGCTCACTTATAAGAATTCAAATTCCGCACTCCTATTTTTATTCGTAATAAGACGATGCCTGCATTCAGAAAGATGATCGATAAGATATATAGTTGTGGAAGTGTTGAATTAGAGGAACTCGACTTTGTATTATGCTTATGATAAGTAAATGTGAGGTCTTCAGCAGATCATGTGTGTACTGAAAGGTGTAAGCCTCTTGATAAGGAGTATTGAGGCAAGAATACCTATCCACCTTAATGGTGAAAGACAATGAGAGATTCAAAAGATAAATACAAGTTTCAACAAGCAAAAGAAGCAAGATGAAGAAAAGTATGAGGCGCGCAGTTAATGAAGGTTAACACTGTTTATAATTCAGGCAAAGGAATATAAGCTTTTTGAGTTATATTCAACAGTAACAGAGGTATGTACAATTGGTCGTACCCATCTTAGTTATGCCCTATGGGGGCTAAAGGGTGTAGCTTAAGAAAAGGACGGAACATCAGAATCCGGCTGGGGTTAGAGTAACCCAAAATGGTGAATGGATTGTTTGTATTATTTGACATTTCCGAAGGGTATTACAAATGTGCTAGTAGAACTTCTTGTGAGACACCCAGATGGTGCACTCTAGATTATTACAATTAGATGAAATTTCAGAAGATAGGCACTGAAAGCCTGGAAGGGATAAATATTACCTTAATGTGACTCTCGTCCCTAGTAGATCAAGGGCGTTGAGCAACCCGAAGAGCCGATGGATAAAGCAAGGGGAGCAAAAAAGCAAAAGAATGTCTTGCTGAAGTTTTCACAAGAAAGTGATAAGCAGAAATATTAACAGAGTAATGAGAAGAGAGATAAGGAAGAATTATGAGTAAGATGCGATAAATAGATGAAAACGTTAGATCAAAAATATGACGGTATTACCGGGTCCATAGTCAGGTGAAGGAAGAGACTAGTGGTGATAGGAGTTAAGACAACAAAAGAGTATAAGCCATGAAGTCATATCCTCATTTCAAGAAGTAAGTTCGTGACTCTAACGTGATTTCCAATTGGAAAAGCTAGACCCCAGAATAATAAAGATCAATATGGGCTAGTGAACAAGATAAAGTAAACATGAATTAGGGATTTAGTGATTTGATAGTGGTCGACATCATGAGAATTTCAGATTTCATACCGGCAATAATAAAATGTACAACAGAAGAAGGTTCATGAAAAGTGCAGAGAATGGTCATTCAGGAAGGCGTTTCCCTAAAGTAAGCAATGTGAGCAAAATTAAGCTTAAGAGACTGTATGTGCCAATTATAGTAATTGTCACCTCCCGAGTAAATTTCGTTATCCTTAGTACAAAGGGATTACCGTAAGGAGAGTAAGGGTCGTCGAAGATGTTAAAGGACGCCACAAATGAAAAGGCAGAACATTTATAAGCAGATTGTGGTAGCTCCAACTCTTAGCACTCCCCTAAAGGGGGGAATATGGAATGACGTGACATTACGTCAGAATTAAGTGGTTCTAGTAATTATGGAATGGTAAAGGAAGAATGCGATAAGGGATGAGATTGCACTTATTCAAAGCCTACAGATATGCTATGATACCAGAGCATTATGCAAACACGACGTCAGAGAAAGGAAGTAAGGGTTCCTGCCCGAGATATTATTGATTAATAAGGAGCCAGTGCGATAGGTAAGTTAAGACAAAAGAAATGAACCAAGAAATATTACGCGGAATATTGATACGGGAATGGGCCAACAAGCAATTAGTAGTTGATTCAAGAAGAGTCTAGCTATGGCTAGACAAGAGAAAACAGACAAATCAACAGATCGTTCAAGATAAACATAGGGAACCCCAATATGAGGAATTCAGCCTCACAGTTATGACATCGTGATCCTTGAAAAATATCCATATAGGAGTTGGGAAAGTTAAAAAGGTACCGTATGAGTGTTATGGAAATAAAAGAAAGTTCCACCGTAAAGACAATCAAAATAATAGTTCAGGAGTAACCCTACAAGCACAAGGGCGTGGAGATAAGTAACTACGCGTAGAAGAACATCGAAAATTCCGTCAGGCGTACGATATGATAAGCTCGCAGCCTTACAAGAGTCAGAAGATCCTCCCTAAATACTACAATGAAAGACTAGTTGAGAAAGTAAGGAAGAAGGCTTCAACCTAAGCACAACGACCTAAAGAGGAAATGGTCGTGTAACAACAATCTCACAACTACATTGTAAGAACTCCAAAGGAAAGTGGAACCTACCGTGGCTAATAAACGGGAAGTAAAATTAAAGGTAATATTCGAGATCATATGAGCTGCACGAAAACTCTGGCATGTCTGCGCACTAATATAAGCAAAGTATGGACGCAACAAGAGGGCAGAAAGACCAGGAAAAGTAATAGAATATGTTGAAAGAAAGCTAAGATGGAACAAAACAAATTATCCAATCAATGATGCAGAGCTGATTATGTTATGAACGCACTTAAGGGGAGTTTTATATGCAGTACATACAGCCGTAGATGGTCCTGGTATACGTTAGAAGAAAGAATTGAGCCCAGGACTTAGACGAAAGATTAAATTGTTAGAAGATTGTATCATGCATATTCATCAGCGCCCATGAAAGGCTAAATAGAATAACTAATACCATGAACCACAGATCGGGAGATAACTTAAGCCGACATAAACACCGATCAAGAAAAAGGAGGAAACTAAAGAGTTACATCAACGAAGTAAATCAGGAATCTGATTATTGGACCCACAAGTTATAGGAATCATGATTGAGAACATAGCAGAATCACCCTTAATATTAGAGGTGCAAGAGAGATAGCACGACAACTATATTCTATAACGGCTCTACGATAAATTCAGTTAGAAGAAGCACCAACCTCATAAAAAGTCAGTGTAGAGCTACCACCAGATCGTGCATGCACCAGAGGTGTAAGTATTATAATAGAGCTTCAAGTTTTGGATGTGAATATGTGGAAGGGAGGTCATGAGAGAAATAGAAGACGTGATGCAAGATTATAATATAAGTAAGGTAAAGGTGGACACCGTACGAGATACTCAAATGCAGAAGGTTGTGAATAGTCCATATTGCAGATAAAAGGCAAGCACGGGGATTCAGTATCTAGGAATTATAACAGCGTCGTCAGTGGCATACCGAAAGGTATAATTAGAGAGTAAAAGAAGAGTTAGAGATGATGTGATGTCTCGCTTGATGTTACAGAAAAGCATAAGGAAATCTGTCGCAAGATAAAGTATTATAGAACAATAAGGTTTTACAAAGACAGGAGTAAGGACAAGAAGAGGGAAAAGGAGAAGGTGACGAAAATGTATAAGTCCTTGGTTCCTCTAAGTTATAGAAAGCTCAATATAGACTGAATGAACTCAAAGGAGTCTAATACTAGTAACATTTAGAAGAAATGGAATGCTGCCCTGGTAATAGAATGACAGTGTGATTGTGATCGATAAAGGATGACGTTTGGGTGTTCGAGTGTGTAATGACTTGAAGAGGATTTCATCAATTGTAAGGGACTAAAATACCCATATAAGGTGAGTCACATTGGGATGCTGCAAAGTATGATTATGGAAGTATGGTATCACCCCTAGGTGGATCAATCTAATTACTCCAGATGTCCCCGATGAGACGCGAGACCAAGCGGTGGTGTTACATAAGAGATCAAGTTATCAATGGTAGATGATGAATCGATATTAAGGTGAATCAAAAATAGACGGATAAAAGTTCAACAGTATGAGATGATATTAGACCATTAGTCTTATTTAAGAAACGATAGTAACCTGGAGTTGGTTGCAGACCTCAGTAACGATAAATCGAAGTAAGAGTTATGGTATAGTATGACCTACGTAGATGCAATAAAATATGAATGGATAACAAGGTCTATGAAATTAGATATATCAATATTCGTAAGTTCGACAATATAACGAGCGAATAACTTCAGTAATGGCAAAAAATCGGAGGAAAAAGGAAAGAAGAGACACATAAGCATACTTACAAGGTCAGAATCGTACAGGTTGCATGGTAGAAGGTAGCAACAATTACTAGACTGGAAGGATTCTGACCATAAGCCGTGGTGTGAGAAAGAGTCCTAAAGGGGGAAAAGCCTTGGCCTTTGGATTTATTCAGAGAACAGTTTCCTAGGATGGAAAGGAGAGCAGTAAAGGATTCGCAAGGACTATAGGCTATGATAGTGAAAAGTGCATCAGTCAACATTCGAGGACGAATATTCCAAAGGGGGGAATGATGTTATACCCCATATTTTTATATGTAAAAATGTACCACAAATAAATTGATGAAAGCTCGGAAATGAGGTGTTATGTTATATCTCGCATTTTGTACGTAAAAGTTTCATCTTAAGTTAATCGACGTAGAATCGGGGATGAGATTATCTTTAGGTTATAAGCATTTATGCTATTTATAACAAGTGATGAGTAAATTCGTGAAAGTGAGAGGGTAAGAAAATCGAAGAAAATAAACTTCGTCGAAGTTTGACAGTTTGGGATAAAATACGGCCCGAGCTAAAATACTCGGTATTTATGGATTAATACCATACAAGGTACCCCATGGCCATGATGGTAAGGTATGTTAAAAGTGAGTAGTATTTTAAGAAATTTGAGATAATTCCTAATTATATGAATAATGGAATAATTATTGAATTTGTGGAAGATTAACAAATTAATTAAGGTGATTGGTGTTTAATTATATGATAGGGATAAGATCCACAATGTGGAAGCCCAAAGAGGCATTTTAAAATGACTCCTAATCTTATATTCAAGGTGTCACTTTAAGAAGAATGTATGAGGCTTAAAACCTCAAAACTAAATCCACGTATCATTGAGTCACCTTGGTTCTTTTGTATATTCTTTGGGAATTTTCCAAATCTTAACAAGAATATCAAATGAGTTACAATGCCCAAAACGTGAAACTCCTTGGAATGTCACCATGTCCAAACGTGAAACTCTCTGCAAGGATACAATGTCCAAACATGAAATTATCTGAAATGCTACAAGGTACAACATGAAACGCTAATTCAAAGGAAGCTCGGTACAATTTTTCTCAAGAATATCATACGGATTTTTCCCTACTTCGATCCGCCGTTATGTGTTTTCGCAAAAGAGAATCGGTTCAGGTATGTTAAGGCTACCACTTCTTTCTTTTTGGCATGATCCAAATAATATAAACTAAACGAGAAAAATACACAACTGACATAAATGATTATATTCATAGAAATAGTAGGAGTGTCTATATTCTTGATTCCTCATGTGGATTATTATTATTTCGTACGTTCATGGGTCTCAGAAAAATATGTATTTGATAAAGTTTATCCAAAAGGTATATAGATTTTTATGGCATTCCAAGAAAATCATATCAACGTATTTCTTATACATTTCATGCATTTATATATGTACATTGACCCATGATAAGATGGCGTTATATGCATGTATATATGTATATTATATTTATATGGTATATGGGAAAAGGTTACGGTGTTATATACGCACTACCACCTGATCAGCTGGTATATGTTGATAATTTTGCCCACAGTTGCCGAGATGATATGATGGGATGCCCTCAGAGGCCTGATGAGGTTATGGAACATGTACCTATGCACGACATGACATTCATACTCATATGCATGACATTAAATTATTTCATGATTTACGGAGTTATCAAGGCTTACAGATTGAGTCGTTTACTCTATATTCTTTCCATGTCTGTTATGTACTTAGTCATGTGCCTTACATACTCGGTACATTATTCGTACTGACCTTCCTTTTCCCTGGGGACGCTGTGTTTCATGCCCGTAGGTCTCGATATACAGTTCGAGAGTCCTCCAATTAGGTGATCAGCTCAGTGAAAAATGTTGGTGCACTCCATTTTCTCCGGAGTTGCTTATTTGGTCAGTATGATTTAGATATGTATTATCTGGTATGGAGAGGATCTGTCCCGACCTTTATGACAGTTATGTATCTTAGAGGCTTGTAGACAGATGTCATGTACGTAAAAGATTGTATGGCCTTGTCGGCCTATGTTCAGTATACGAGTGGTTGTTTTGGCCTTATAGGCCCGTACATCATATGTATAAGTTTGGATTACATGTTGGATTGTCCAATGTCGAGTATTTCTCCATGTTTTAGTGTGCTTATCTCACGACAGCCTCTCTGACTCATTTACCTATGATATTATGATATGAAAGGATACGTTGTGTTGGTAATCGATTGAATAAGGTATCGGGTGCCCGTCGCGGCCCTGTAATCTTAGAAAATACCTTGTAACCTTGTAACTGGTCAAATAAATCATCGATGCGAGGCAAAGGATACTTATTCTTCACTGTAACCTTGTTTAGCTGCCAATAATCAATCCACATATGCATAGAACCATCATTTTTCTTCATAAATAATATCGGAACACCCCAAGGTGACAGTCTAGGCCTGATGAAACCCTTATCAAGAAACTCCTGCAACTTCTCCTTCAACTCAAGAGGAGCCATACGGTAAGGAGGAATAGAAATGGGCTGAGTTCTCGACAACAAATCGATGCCAAAATCAATATCTCTATCGGACGGTATACCCGAAAGATCAGCTGGAAATACATCGGGGAAGTCCCTCACTGCTGGAACTGACTCAACTGAAGGGGTATCAACATTGACATCTCTCACATAGGCCAAATACGCATCACACCCCTTCTCAACCATCCGCTGAACCTTAAGAAATGAAATGACCCTACGGGGAGTATACTCTAAGGTACCTATCCACTATATCTCGGTAATCCTGGTATCGCCAGCGTCATGGTCTTAGCGTGACAATCAAGAATAGTATAATGGGGCGACAACCAGTCCATGCCCAACATAACATCAAAATCTACCATAATGAGCAATAACAAATTGGCCATGTTCTCAAAACCACTAAGCGCAATCAAACACGACCGATATACTCGGTCCACAACAAGAGAATTTCTTACAGGAGTAGATACATAAACAGGGGAACTTAAAGAATCCCGAGATATACCCAAATACGAAGCAAAATAAGAAGACACATATGAATACGTAGAGGCTGGGTCAAATAATACTGATACATCCCTATGACAGACACGGACGATACCTGTGATAACTGAATCTGAAGAGACAACCTCTGAACGGGCTGGAAGGGCATGGTACCTGGAATGTCCTCCACCTCTAGGGCGGCCTCGACCTCCCCGGACTCTGCCTCGCACTGCGTGAGAAGGTGGAGTGGCAGCTGGGGCTGGAAGAATGGCCGGAGGACCCAGTGGAGCACGTGGAGGCTGATAAGTCCGTGGAAGTGCACCCCTCCTGGCTCTAGGGCAATCTCTAAGCATGTAATGAGTCTCACTACACTCAAAACAACCCCTCGGAGGACGCGGTGGTTGATACTGACCCGGACCTGGCCTACTGGACTGGCAGGTAATAGCACCTCGAGTTGGAGGCATATTAGATAGTGGCGGTGCATAATAGGGCTCCTGAGGTCTAGGAGGAGCTGGAATACTGTTGGCTGCTAGAAGAGCTGAATAAATAGGGAGATTCACAAAACCCCTACCAAAGCGTGATGCTGGTGCACGAGATCCTCAATAATGACCAGTCTCTCGAGACCTCTTGGCCTCTCTCTCCTCTCGGTTCTGGGAAAACATGCCCTCCACCCTCCTGGCAATACTCACTGCCTTCTGATAAGTGATATCCATCTCTAACTCTCTGGCCATACTGGTCCGAATACTGGGGTGGAGTCCCTCAATGAAGCGACAAACCCTCTCTCTGACTGTGGCAACCAAAGTCGGTGCATGATGAGCTAACTCACTGAAACGTACTGCATACTCCGACACAGACATAGCACCCTGGCGTAGCTTCTCAAACTCTGCACGCCAAGCATCCCTGAGGCTCTGAGGGACATAGTCTCACAGAAACATCTCCGAAAACTGAGCCTAAGTGAGTGAGGTTGGCTCGTCCAGACTACTTAGCTCATAGGAATGCCACCACTGATATGTCGCTCCCGTCAGCTGGAAAGCGGTGAAAGAAACCCTACTCGTCTCCACAATGCCAATAGTACGGAGAATACGATGACACTCCTCAAGAAAACCTAGAGCATCATCTGAAGCTAGTCCGCTGAAAGTAGGTGGGTGGCATTTCTTTACCTCTCAAGTCTGAGTTGCTATGCCTCAGAAGAAGCTACCCTGGTCTCATGTTGAACCGGAGCCACTGGGGGCATAAGAATATACTCTAGGGCCTAATCAACTTGGCCCCTCTGATTAGGAGTGCGGGCTGCGGGAGTATATGCCCTTCCCCTGGCCTGAGATGTAGCGGGAGCTATCGTAAGTAGTCCAGCCTGAGCTAGAGTGTTGAACATGCTCATGAACTGAGCTAAAGTCTCCTGGAAGGCTGGACCAGCAACAGGAATCTCCCATGTCGGCCCTCCAGTTGGAGCTGTTGGGGGCTCCTTTGTCGTAGATCTCGCAGGTGCTCGGGTTGCACCGCGTGGTCTTCCTCTACCCCGAACCCGACCTCTGGTGGCTATGGCAGGGGGCTGGGGTGCCTGATCTTCGGTCCTCCAATACGGGTCCTCGCCATATGTGGGAAAGAATTGAATAGAATTTTAGAATTTTGATGTCAATAACTCGCACAACAAGGAAATCAAATAAATATGATTGTTCTTAATAGTTACATAGCCTCCCGAAGATAAGCACGGACGTCTCTGCACCGATCTGCGAGACCCTATTAAACCGTCTTGTGAATCGCAACTCCTATGAACCTAGTGCTCTGATACCAACTTGTCATGACCCGATTTACCCTCTGAAAGGTATCGTGACGGCACCTAGTACCTATAACTATGTAAGCCTATTATTAAGGGAAAACTTAAATAAAACACCAGAAATGAAGAAAGTAAGAGCAATGATCTAAATAACATAACTGTGTCGCTCGGCTCATAAGAAACACTTTACCAACGACCCGAAATGTCACAAATAGTCACAAGCTTCTAACAACTACTGTAGCTCTAAACAAGTCTGGGAAGTACATAGGAAAAATCTAAATAATAGAATAGAAGGGGACTCAGAGGATTCTGCGGATTCGGCAGAAATACCTTGCGGTCTCCTAGAATCAGCAACAACTATCCACGAGGATGATAGCTTGTACCTGCATTTGCACAGGAAAACATGTGCAGGAGAGGTCATGAGTACACCACATTGGTACCCAGTAAGTGCCAAGCCTAAGCCCGGTAAAGTAGTGATGAGCTCAGGTTAAGGCCCTACTAGAGTAAATCTAATCAATTTAAAATAATACAAGAGATAAGTAGATTCTACAGTAACAGTTAAAGAAAATGCTCGAAAAATTAACAGTCAAGGGAGCCCTCGGCTCAAAATAAGGTAAACACAAGGTGGAATCTCCTGGGATACCGTCCCGTAGTTCCAGATGATTATACAGTACAGGGGGATCTCCCGAAATATGTCCATAGTCCCAAAATAAATATGCAGTATAGGGGGATCTCTCGGAATACGTCTGTAGTCCCAAAGTAAATATGTAGTGCAGGGGGATCTCCCGGAATACGTCCGTAGTCCCAAAGTAAATATGCAGTACAGGGGGATCTCCCAAAATACGTCTGTAGTCCCAAAGTAAATATGTAGTGCAGGGGGATCTCCCGGAATACGTCCGTAGTCCCAAAGTAAATATGCAGTACAGGGGGATCTCCCAAAATACGTCTGTAGTCCCAATTTAAATATGCAGTGCAGGGGATCTCCTGGAATACGTCCGTAGTCCCAGTTTAAATATGCCATGCAGGATGAATGACAAGTATAACATCGAATTTACACATTTTATACTAATCACAGATAAGGAGAATAAGGACTTAACTAATCATGGAGCATAGAAGATCAAATAGGCAATTAAACATGTAGGCATGATTTTCTAATCTAAGCTAAACAATTTAACATATTAGTGCAATTTCATAGAAGAAAAACAATTTATGTTTTAGGAAGGGAAAATGGGATTTGCAATAACGGCCCGTGTACGTACTTGTCACTTCACGTACACGTTGCCCACACATCAATTAGTATCAAATATCCTAAGGGGAAAGTCCCCAACACAAGGTTAGGTAAGCCACTTACCTTAACCGTTCAAATCAACTTGAAACCACGTTCTTGCCACGAGTACCCAACTCCGCATGGCCCAAATTTATTCAAATAAATTACATAATCTAAATATATCTATAAGCAACTAGTTCAACTAATCAATTTGAAGCTAAAACGCGAAATTAGGAAAATCTCCCCAAAAGGTCCCTCGGGCCCACGACTCAGAATCGGGTGAAATTTACAAATTCCGAACACCCATTCACTCACGATTTTAACCATACCAAATTTACTCAAAACGGATACCAAATTCCCAATCAAAACCCAAAAACTCGGCCTAGGAGCTTTCCTCAATTCCCCCCCCCCCCTAATTTTCACTCCAAATCTGAAATTCGATGATAAAATTAAGCATAGATTAGCGGGAATTAATCAAAACTAAGTAAGAATCACTTATCCCAAACACCCACATAAAACCCCTGCAAGAATCGCCTAATCCCAAGCTCTCAAGTCCAAATTGTGAAAAATGACTTAAACCCTCGTTTCTTGAACTTTCAATTCTGCCCAGCGATTTCCGTAATCGCGATCGCGAAAAACAACCTCGCGCCTTATAAATTTTAGTCTACATGATCGCGACACATCCCATGCGATCCCAAAGCATTAGCCTCTCTGACTTACACGACCGTGATTGGTCCCACGCGATTGCGAAGGGTTAAAACCCAGCTCCCCTTCTTCTACCTTTTCTACTATGCGAACGCGGCCTGGACCACGCGTTCGCGTTTCACAACCTGCCATACCTAAGCGATCGCATCTCTTTCTCTGTGATTGCGAAGCATTAACCCGGCTGGACCCCTATTTACTCTAACGATCGCGAACCTCCTCCCGCGATCGCAATGAAGAACACACGAGTTGCAGAACACCAACAAACTAGCCAACTCCTTAAGTCCAAAATGACCCGTTGAGCATCTGAAACACACCCCAGGCCCCTGGGACCTCAACCAAACCTACCAACCAATCCCATAACACCGTAAGAACTTATTCGAGCCTTCCAACCAACCTCGAACAACACCAAAAACATGAATTAAACACGGATTCAAGCCTAAGGACTTAGCATTTTTCCAAAATCTACAAACGATGCAGAAACACGTCAAACCTAGTCCGAATGAACTCAAATTTGACACACAGGTCACAAATGACACTAAGAATATAAATCCACTTCCGGAATTCCATTCCGAGACCGATATCAAAATTTCCCCTATCGGCCAAAATTCGCCAAAAATCTAACTTTCGCCAATTTAAGCCTAAATCTACTACAAACCTCCAAAACGCATGTCAGATGCGCTCCTACCCACAAAATCACTCAGCAGCTAACGGAGTTGACAAAATTCCATTTCGGGTTCGGCTTCACACAGTTCTGACTACGGTCCAATTCCTAAGGCAAGCCCTAATAGTAGAAACAAACGTGGGAAAAGCAGTTAATAGGGGATTGGGGCTCTAACTCTCAAAACGACCGACTAGGTCATTACATAACTGAGACTATGCTTTTGTAGAGTGATAGACTCGCTATTATAGATATTTCACAAGCTACTTGATTAGTCTCGGAATAGTTGTGCTTCCTTTAGGAATTTCTCTCGCGTTGTGAGTTTTCACCGAATAGATTCTCTAAATCTCATAAATCACGTTAATTGTGAGGGGGTCAATCACCGTTTAATGTATCACACTCTTATAGTAGTGGGTCGTTCGCCTCGACAGTATAATAGATGCATCTATGGTTCGTGTCATTCGACCCCTTGGCAGTTTACACATTATTATGGGATCGGGTCGTTCGCCTCAGAACTTCTATAGCTACTCTTATGGGATCGGGCCATTCACCTCGACAACTTCATGAAACACTCTTATGGGATTGGGTCGTTCTCCTCGGCAGCCTCGTGCGTAATATTTGCCAAGAAGCCATCATATCCATGAGCTTTCCTGATTTGAGTTGTGACGATCCATCAGGTACGGACCATTTTACATATATACTCCTGTTAAGGAGGAGACCGATAATTGAGAGCTTGTATTTACTGTTCAGAGGTGGATCGTACTGCGTACCTATATTCATTTACCCTGTTTATTTACTTTTACGATGCCTCATACTTGTTTACTTTATTTTGCACTTGATATATTAGACAATTAGTAAGTGTCGATGTCGACCCCTCGTCATTACTTCTCTGGGGTTAGGCTAGATCCTTACTGGGTACGCGTTGATTTATGTACTCATGCTACACTTCTACACTTATTGTGCAGGTGTGTGTGTGTGTGTATATATATATATATATATATATATATATATATATATATATATATGGTGGTCTTTTGGGAGTAGAGGCGCGGCTACTGCAGGGACTTTATGGTGAGCTTCATTCAAGGTTGCGATCTGCAGCAGACAGAGTCTCCATCAGAGTTACTTACATTCTCCTGTCTAACTTGTATTCCAGAAAAATGTTGTATTTTATTATATTTCTTAGTAGATGATCATGCACTTGTGACACCGCATTTTGGGGGTTCTTAGTGGACGTTCATTATTGTAGTCACGTAATTACTATCATTTTATCTTGTAATTTATACCTTATACAGAAATTGGTAAGCAAGAAACATGGATGTTTTACGACTACCAGATTTCACTCTATTTAAGAAATGAGATTTATGATTTTAAAGATAATGAAATAAGTAATTAAGTTGCTTAATCACCATTGTCTTGTCTGACGATGGAGTTAGGACATCATGGCCTATAGTGAATTTTGGGTCGTGACAGCTTAGTATTAGAGCGTTAGGTTCACTTAGGTCTCACAAGTCATGAGCAAGTCTAGTAGAGTCTCGCGGATCAGTACGAAGACATCTGTACTTATCTTCGAGAGGCTACAGGGCTACTAGGAATACTTCCCTTCTTGATTCCTCGTCGTGCAATTTGATTCCATTAAGGATCGCGCCTTCGTTTCCTTTCTATTCATTCTTATACGATAAGGAGTACTTGTTATAAATTGGGCATCGAAGAGTTGTAATGGTACTGCATATGTGGTGCATGATGTTTCTCCCTACGTATTTGATTGGGCTATTGTCGTCGCCTCATGGAGGGATGTTCTTTCATTTCAGCTCAATGTTAGTGTTGCCTACAGGTTCGCGGCTATGTACGATGCATTATGATGTTCATACATGGTTATTGCGTTGTGTTGGTGCAAATGGTAAGGTTCTTATTATGTGATGCGGAAATGAATAAATCGAAAGGAGGACTACTCGGTTCATGGCTTAAAGGTTCGACATTTAATTGCAGCGGAGGAAAGGCAATCGGACTATGAATGTTCAGGCTTTTGATGGAGTAACGAAACTCGATATTTTTGAGTGTGGAGGAATTATCATTTGTGATGTGGTGGCGTCGTCCTTGTTTGAACGCATTAAGGCTCGTCGGTGTTGTGGTCTTCTTTGATTTTCCTTCGGGGTAGGGTGTTATGAAATGGTGTCTGATAAGCGGTTGTCAAAGATGGGTGTGTGTAGCGTTTCATAATTGAATTGGTGTTTCTAACGCTAATGACTTGATAAAGATGATCTTCGGGGAGGCTTAGAGTTGGTGGCAATTTATCCGTTCGGATGCTACAAATGGATTATGAATTGAGGTAGAATTTTTGCAGCAAAGGAGGAGGAAGGACATGGTGGGATGTGTCTTACGGTTACTGAATTACTAGAAGGTCAAGTATAAAAAGCAGAGGCCGAGAAGTTGCCTAAAGGAGATGGTTTAACCGAAGTGGGAGCCGCATAGTAGCATATGGATTCCATGGTAGGATAGCCACATGATTTGAGGAAATTTTAAAGCGATTGAAAATCATGGTGGATAGTGACTAGGTCTATAAATTTTATTTGGAATGGTGGCTACTGTGCTAAGGAATGTTGAATATGATGGAAAGAAGTTTTCTTGGAATGAAGAGGGGTATAAAATCTTGATTATCGTTATGGGATGCGACGTGACTTCGAGCTTGGAATATATTATCGGACTTTCAGTTAATCTCAATGGGGAATGAGTATACTTTTACAGCTGATGGACGAGCATAGGCTCAGAAGGTTTACTGATTTTGTGGTAGTTGTACCCAGCGCAACATTGTTGGAAGATGTCGGTATGGAACTCCACATGTGGGTCTCTTGTGAGCAGGTTAGCGATTGCATGATTGATTTTGATGAAGTTTCTAGAAGAGTTCTACTTACTACCCAGTAGAAGGTCGAATATGCGATTGTGACTAATAATTCGAAATGTTCATGAAAAATTTAACAAGAGGCTATGAGAAATTTGGAGGGACGGAGCGAGATCATAGAAATTGAGAAGGAGGAATCTTTGTGGGTTCTACATTTATTTGATTGTGGTGTAAAGCTAAGTGGAGGAGCCCACCATTTATAAGTGAGTCACGTGGTTGTGTGCATGTATAGTTATGGGTTATCGGTGCATTGGTGTATTAGTTATGACCAAGAAGAAGAGAAATTCTGGATAAGGAATTTTGAAGTACATGTGTTTCATTTCTCCTTATTGATTCGTGTGCAGGTGCTGAGAATGGTTCAGGAGTTATGCTTTTGTGGATGTGATGGGCAAGAAAAAAAATTCATCTTATTGCTTCATGGAAGTGCACATGTTCTAATGGAACTATTTATTTGGTTAAATAATCGAGACTGGATTAGAGTGGGCGATTCTCAGTAATGGTCTTAGTGGATTCAAGATTTAAGGCAAGGTGCTTAAGTATATTTTCCGGTTTGTTATGTGGTTGAAGACTGAGTTTTGCAGCAAAGTGTGAAAGGTACTTGGAGTATTTTATGTCATCATCGGGTCTACGGTGTGGTATTGGAGAAATGGGAGAAAACAGCTTCAAATTCGCGATCAGAATGGGTTTACCAGTTGGAGATGACATTGTGCGCACGAGGAGGGTATGAGATGGTTCATGGGTATTGAAACGACGTGGTCTCGTGATTTGAGTCACTTGGGATGAGTGTTGGTTGAGTTTTATTATATTTTTGAATGGAGATATTATTATTTCTAAGGTAAGTGAAGATTAAATCGGAAGAAGTGGGGTTGGTTAGTAATGGTTTGAATCAGCATGATTTTGGCAATGATAAATTCCTTCGACGTGTTGTGAGAGTTGGAACATGGCTTACATGGGTTATGAGGCGTATTGCGGGCATCGAATTCGTCAAATCGCAGCTATTGTGGTTGGAGAATGTTATTATGGGCAAATGAATTATGTGGTGCATGGTGTGATTTCAGCATAGATGCATGATCAGGTTTTGGTACAGCGTGTAAGGATTGATGGAGTGTTCGTATATTAGAATCGGGTCTCGTTGAGAAATTTCGGATGTTGTAATTTGGTTCTTAGACTTGTTAGCTAAGGTTATAGGGGGGATCTTTAGTCTGGCTCGAGCTAATGTACTCACATGTGTGATGGTGGCACGGGTAGGTGCACGGGGTGTTAAATAGTTATTTTGGACAACGCCAAAACACTTCTTGGCACGTTCGAGGACGAACTATGTTTAAGTAGGGGAGAATGAAAATATCTGACCGGTCGTTTTGAGCTCTAGTGTGTCGTTCGGCGGTTTGAGTCATTGGACAGCTTCATGCATTACGACTTGTACGCGTAGTCGGAATTTAATATCGGGAAGTTTGGAGTTGATTCGGATGGAAAATTCTCAATTCGGAAGCTTTAAGTTGGAAGAGTTGAACAATGTTTGACTTTTGAGTAAATGACGTCGGAATCGATATTTAAAGGTTCGTACGATAATTTCGGACTTGGGAGTGTGTTCGATTTAAGTATCGGGTGGTCCGGGAGCATTTCAGCACTTATCATGAAAAGTTGGAATTTTGAAAGTTTAAGAATTTCTTAAGCTGATTTGAAGTGGAACTTGGTGTTATTGATGTCCGTTTGAGGTTCGGAACCTTGGAATAGGTTTGTATCATGATTTATAACTTGTACGTAAAGTTTGGCGTTATTCCAAAATTTTTAAGTGTAATTCAGACGCTTCGTCGAAATTTGAATGTTACAAAGTTGAAATAAGGTTTCGATCGCCGATTCATAGTTTTGATGTTGTTTGGTATGATTTAAGATCTCGAGCAGATTCGTGTTATATTTTGGGACTTATTGATGTGATTGGACGGGGTACCGGGACCTTGGTTGTGTTTCAGGATGGTTTCGCACCAAGATTGGATGATTTGCAGCTTCTGGTTTCTAGTGTCTTTCGCATGCTTCACGAGCGTGAAGAGGGAGACGCAATCGCCGATGGTAAGTGGGAGCATGTAGGAATTGTTCTTCGCGTTCGCAGGCTAAGGAATGCGATTGCGTAGTGTCCCGGTATGGACCATCGCGTTCGCGTAGTGTTGAAGCAGGGGCTGATGGAATTGGTCTTCGCGAACGTGAAGTTGTCCTGCATTCGCGATTGTTGGACTGGTCGTGCTTTGTGATTGCGAGTGTTCAAAAGCAATTGTGTAGGTTTTTTTATTGGCGGCATAGGTGGTGTTGTTTCGCGATCGTGAGGCTTCAGACCATGATCGCGAAAGTCAACGCCTGGGCAGAATTGTTTTAAATCGGGGTTTTTGCTCATTTCTCTCTTGGTTTAGGCAATTTTTTGAGAGCTTAAGAGGGAGGTTTTCGTCATCTATTGCAAGGTAAGTAATTCCCGCATATTGTTAGCAACTACATGGATTCTATAAGGACTTAAACATGAAAAAATGTGGAAATTGTGAGGTTTCGAAAGAAATCTAGAAATTGGTATTTTGTGGATTTTACAACGAAATTGGACATAGAATTAGGAATAAATTATATATTTGAGTTTGTGGTATTATGAGTAAAGTTAATCTTCGATAATTTTGGGAATCTGAGCACTTGAGTCCGAGGGTTTCCCTTGTTGAATTTTCGAGTTGAGTTGAGAATCATTATAAATTGTTAGATTATATGCATTGGAGAATATTTTGATTGATTTGCACATTGTTTGAGTACTTTCGTATTAATGGGCATTGGTTTGAGGTGTTAGAGAGGAGAGGGAGCCGATTATGGAACTTCAGAGTGAGGTAAGTCTCCTTTCTAACCTTGTGAGGGGGAATTTACCCTGTAGGTGTTATTCTTATTGTATGCTACATGTTGTGGGAGCTGCGCACGTACGAGGTGACGAGCACCCGTGCGTATGCTAGAATTCAGGATTATGCTGGGTAGATTTAGGTTCACTCCATGCTTTAATTGTACCATTTGAGTTATACTTTCCTGTACAATTCATTTAAATCTTGTTGCAAACTGAGACTAGGCTTGCGTAGAGTGATAGACTCGCTATTGTAAAGATTTGGTGAGCTACTTGATTAGTCACGGAATAGTTGTTCTTCCTTTACGAATTTCTCTCACGTTTTGAGTTTTCACCAAAAAGCTTCGTTAAATCTCATAACTCACACATATATTCGTGAGTGGGGTCAATGACCCGTTAAAGTATCACTCTTGTGGGAGAGGGCCATTCACCTCGGCATTGTAATAGATGAATCTATGGTTCGTGCCCTTCGACCCTCGGCAGGGTACACATTATCATGGGATCGGGCTGTTCACCTCGATAGCTTTATGAAACACTCTTACGGGATCAGATCGTTCGCCTCGACAGTGTCGTGCGTAATATTTGACAAGAAGCCATCGTATCCGTGAGCTTTCTTGATTGAGCTGTGATGATTGTTGATACCCAATTTTTCCCTCATATTTTTAAATGTATATATATACTTTCAAAACAGTGCATATGCATCATCATTTGATTTACAAACACACACACGCATTTTTCATAATTTTTAAAGGCCTTAAATCAATTTATTTCTGTATTTTATTATATAAATATCCAATAATTACCCTCCAAATTATTTTTTGATGATTTAATCATCTAAACTTATCATTAATACTGATATGAGGCTTTAAATATTTTCAGTGCGTTTCTTATAATTGCATTTGCATTTTTAGGGCTAAATTGAACATTTTGCAATATAATTGCATTATTTATGCAGAAAATGACTTTTTATATTTTTATAATGTTAAGTAATTATTTTTAATCATTTTATTAGACAAATGATATTTTTGTTATTTATTAATTATTTTTCTAAATTATTTATTTACTAAATAGTGGTATTTAAAATCTAGCCCAAAAGCTACCTATTTTCGGACCTAAACTACCTAGACCTTGGCCCAATAACCCCAGCCCAATCCTAAGCGACCCAACCCAGTACAAAACCGACCCGACCCTTCTCAAATCCCAATCTTTGATCAAAGATGATCAACGGCTCACAATGCCTTCCCCCATTTTCTTATATCACTCGACCCCAAACCCAAACCCAAACCCTATTCCCTCTAAACCCGCCGCCTCTCGAAAACCCCTCTTCTAATACCTCATGTAATGTAATTTTCTTTCCATTCACTTACCATATCCGTATATTTCCATTACTGGGTAATTCTCTACGGTATTACCTAGTACTTGCCTAAACATGGCAAGTACTCTTACTTTGATTCTGTCCGATTGACTTTCATCTCTTGAATCTGGATGATATTTCGTCCACACACGCTTATTCTACACCGTGTGAGTCTGATTTGTTCATATTTTGTTGATTCTTATTTAACCCTAAAGCCAGGGTTTACATATTTACTTTGATTCGAACCAAAATTGGTTCAATCCTTTGATTTTAAGTGTTATCCTGTCTATATTCGCCTTATTATGCGTAAATTTTTTTGCCTCTGCCGATTTTTTTACTTACCCTAAATTAGGGTTTCAGATTCTTTAAATCGAACCAAATCTGGTTCGATTCATTGATTTGAACAGTATTCCTATCTATGTTCATCTTATTCTATGCCACATGTGATTTTTTACCTTTTATTTCTGCCGATTTGTGTACTTTACCTAAAATTAGGGTTTTATATTTTCTCCTTTTTTTACTGATTTTGAGTGCTTTCCTTTGTAGTGTTTGACTGAAAATTTTCCATGTTTATGTGTTCAATTACTACACTATATAAACCCCTCCCCACTCCCCTTTGAAACAGTTAATCATTAAGAAAACTATAAAAACTGAGGGTGTGTGCTCTTGGCTCTCTAATAATCTTGTTCTGCACTTTGGTTCCTGGTCGGCTAAAAGCCAAGGTCAGAAATTCTGAGTTCTTGCTCTTTTGGTGATATTCACAATATTGTGGGCTTCCTATCTTTCTTGTTTCATTTTAACTTGTGAGTTACCAAGCCTTTGTCATTTTCTTCTGATTTATCTGCCATTTTGTTCAATGTGTTACTTCAATTTTAGACTCTGCTAATCTAAATGCCATTACGTTTGTAGTTTGAGACATGTTTAGACCTGAGTTGATTAATTTCTCTCAATTTTGCCTAGTCTATATGTTATTGGTAGACACCTTTCTTCTGTTTAGAACTGTTATTTGAACGTGTGCTCATATCCCCTTTCTATGGATTAGCTGACTAAGTATGAGTGTATTCATTAAGAGAATAACAAATCTGTTTCTGAATTTGTTGCAATGTAGCCTGTTTTCATCATGCCTTGACTTTCCCAGTAATTGCCCTAATTAGTTCTCAGCATGTTAGTTTCTACTGCCAATTGATATGATGCCTTTTGTGACCCTAGTCTTCTACACTCAGCATAATCTGAACTCTCTTTTTCTTACTACAAATCTATTTTGCAACCTGCCTTGTTAATGTATGAATATGTGATTGAACTCATTTTTCTGAAACTTAGTTAAGTTTGTCTTAAATTTAAGCATGTCTATTACTTGTTTTTATATGCTCAATTTGGTTCTGTCCTTCAGTGGTGTCCCTAACCTCATTCTATTCCTTTATTGCCTGGTCTCTTTGAGTTCTTATTCTTAACCGGCTGAAAGCCAAGGCTACTTAGGATCTGTCCTTTGACCTCCCGAGTGTGAGCACTTCTTAGTGTTTATTTGAGACCATTGTGAACTCTGACACACTAGGACTTGGTCCCTAGTCTCTTCTCTGAAATTGTCTCTGCTAACCTCCCTAGTGTGAGCACCGCCCTGGGTTCTTGAAGCCCTTGGGAACTCTGACACACTAGGGTATTAGTTCTATATTCTCAACTTTGTTTTATACCCATTGGGTGAATCAATTGATTTCTGGCTGCCCTATGCCAATGAGGATGTAATTTTGGGATGTTATGAACTATGGAAATGAAGGCCTAGCCTGGATATCTTTCGTCCAGTTGTAGGATCCCTATAGTTATTCTGCTTTGTAATTTATTTTATTCATTCTGGGTCTGTAATAATCCTTGTAATAGCATTTTGAGGCACTAGTAAAATTAGGAAAGGGGGTTTTATCTTATACTTGTATTGAATGGGTAGAAATCATGCCTATAGGTATTCGATTTTTCTCAAAACGCGTTACTTTGCTCAAACATGTTCAGTTATTATAGAAATCTTGCCTATAAGTATCTTACTTTGCTTAAATGTGTGTTAGAAATCCTGCCTATAGGTCCTTTATTTGGTTCAAATATTTTTTGTTTTTACCTGTTAGAAACCATGCCTATAGGATATTGAATGATTAATATCTCAATGTGCACATGGGATTCTGTTTACATGCGGCTTAATCTACAAATTAGATGCCATGCATGTAGGATCTAAAATTCGGTTTTAATTATAGAAATCATGCCTATAGGATCTAAAAATCAGTTTTAATTATAGAAATCATGCCTACAAGATCTAAAAATCAGTTTTAATTATAGAAATCATGCCTATAGGATCTAAAAATCGGTTTGAAATCGTCCCTATAGGATCTATATAGGATCTAAAAAATCAGTTTTAATAACTATAGAAATCCTGCCTATAGGGTCTAAAATTAGTCTTAATTATTGTCTTGCTCTTTTCTTTAAGAGTTTTCAACACTGCGTTGATTATCATTAATAGAAACCATGGCTATAATACTCGATTAAGCTATTCTGAGCATATTCCTGTGATTACCATTATTAGTTACTGCGTGAATCACATAGACATCATGCCTATAGGATTAACCTCTTATGCTTATAATCAGTAGTCAACTATGTAGGCTTTAGAAATTGTATTAAGAGAAAAAGGCTTTACACATGAAACTGCCCGCTTATAAAATCCAGAATCACATAGAGAACCTGCCTATAGTGTTCTGCAATCTTTACTTATTAAAATCTGCAATTTCCAATGTTAATTAGTTTGCGTACATTTGTTGCCTAAGTGCAGAGGCCAACTTGAGCCATTGTTTGCCTATACATGAAAGTCCAAAATTGTTTTATATGTCGCCTAGTTTTCTCATGTTTGAGAAACCTAAGTTAAGTCTAGAACCATCCGAGATAGAGGTCCAAATTCCTCCTGGACCATACGCATGGCACGGGTAGTGCATGCATAGGGTACGATTTAGAATCAACTAGTGCGCTTTAGGTAAACAACTTAAAGATAGTAATCGGGTAGCAGGAGATGATAGTCTGTGACCGCTGAATAATATGAGTAACACCCCACCTCGAGGGAGTTACAAAGTATTATTTATGTTTCATGGGGTGATCCTTTAGGCTTAAAAACTTAGGACCCCCTACTTTTGTTTTAAAGTCAATCATTTTATTTTATTTGCCCATTTTTGTCTCTTATCTTTTGCTTAGACTAATTCAAATAATTCGAGTTCGGACGGGACCCACCGTTGTGGACCTCGGGGAGTGCCTAACACCTTCTCCTCAAGGTAATTTGATCCCTTACCCGATCTTTGGTGACACAACTGGTTAAACCAGAGTTATCTGCAAATAGGTGCCCTAACGCACCTTAAATCCGTTAGGTGGAAACTCTCTCTTTTAACACTCTTCCTTAAAAGAGTTGTCACGTGTCGAAACCTAATTTCGCGAGAAAAAGGGGCGTGACAACGATCCTTCTAGTTCGGACCATTTTATATATATATATACTCTGGTTAAGGAGGTGACCGATAACTGAGAGCTTGTATTTACTGTCCAGAGGAGGATCATATTGCATACCTATATCCGTTTACATTGTCTATTTACTTTTACCATCCCTCATACTTGTTTACTTTCTATTGCACTTGATATATTGGACTACTAGTAAGTGTCAATGTCGACCCCTCGTCACTACTTCTCCGAGGTTAGGCTAGATATTTACTAAGTATGCATTGATTTACGTGCTCATGCTACACTCTTACACTTATTGTGTATGTGTGTGTGTGTGTGTGTATTTGT
Organism: Nicotiana paniculata; assembly: GCA_005239505.1. Taxonomy (NCBI): domain Eukaryota; kingdom Viridiplantae; phylum Streptophyta; class Magnoliopsida; order Solanales; family Solanaceae; genus Nicotiana; species Nicotiana paniculata. The sequence continues at coordinate 7,604 of MDKI01179257.1, read as the reverse complement.
GGTGGTCTTTTGGGTGTATAGGTGGGCCTACTGCGGGGACTTTGTGGTGAGCTGCATTTCGGGTTACGATCCGCAGCATACAGAGTCTCCATCAGAGTTACTTATATTCTCCTGTCTAACTTGTATTCTAAACAGATGTTGTATTTTATTATATTTATTAGTAGATGCTCAAGCACTTGTGACACCAGATTTTGGGGGTTCCTAGTGGACGTTCATTATTTTAATCACGTAATTACTATCATTTTATCTTGTAATTTATACCTTATACGGAAACTGGTAAAAAAATCATAGGTGTTTTACGAGTACCATATTCCACTCTAGTTAAGAAATGAAAATTATGATTTTAAAGATAATGAAATGATTAACTAAGTTGGTTAATCACCGTTGGCTTGTCTGGCGGTGGCGTTAGGTGCCATTACGGACTATAGTGAATTTTGGGTCGTGACATAAAGCTTCTTTGCCTCGGCCTCGAGCTTTTTGTCTTCCTCGATCTCAGTCGACAGGTCAAAACCTCGGGTGTGAATTTCTTCAAGAGTCTCTCTTCGAGACAACCGCTTTATATATTCGGCCTTTGCCTTTAGGCGATTCTCGGCTTCCTCCACATCGGCCTTGTATTGGGCCACTATTTCTTCAGCGTCAGCAGAGGTCGTGTCCAATTTGGACTTCACAACCTCATTTTCTCTACCAAGGGTGTCCCGTTCTACGATGGCCAAGCTCATATGTACTCAAAAATCGTCATTTAGCTGAGACCACTTGTCATCTTTGTCTTAGCAGTTTCCTTCTTCGAAGCCAGCTAGTCCATTTTTCTTTTCCACCCGTCGGCCATGGCTTGGACCTTGTTCATCTCTACTTGGAGTTGGTTGATCAGGTCGATCTTCTGTTGGACCTGTGAGGTTTTGTTGTTAGTCACCATGACTAGCTCCCCGTATTTAGCTTCAGATCTTTACCTTTTCAACCAGGTCGGCATGTTCCCGCTTCAGGTTCGAAACTTCCCTCTGAGCCCTGTCCAGCTCGGCGTGAAGGTCCTTGATGGCCCTGTCCTATTTCTTATTGAGGAGTTTGAACACGTCCTTTTCTGGTCTTTCTCCTTAATCTCGAACTCGAGCTGGTAGATTTAGAAGTGGTACCAGAGGAAGCTCTCATGGTGGAGAACCGAGGCCTGCAAAACAACGAAAACAGTAAGAGACACTAACACTTAAGTGGGATTCACGATGCTGTGTAAAAGTATTGATATCTTACATGGTTTAGTGCATGATGTGCCTCGTTGAAAAGACTCGGTGTGCCCACCACGTTCATCTTTGATAGGTCTTCCTCGGTCACCAAGCATCAGATGTAGCTAGCTATGCCCACCAGAGCGGATAGAACCTGAGCATCCTCTGGGATCATAAGAATGATTGTTCTTTTACGGCCGAGGTCCATGCTTGGTGCGGAAAACTACTTCACCAATTTTATGCTTGAACTTGGCCTGCCAGCTTTTGAGGACACGTCCCTCTTCGGGGTATCCAAGTCTCCTAGCCTGAAAAAATATTCCAAAGTGGACAAGCCCACGCCATCGAAGAAGGAGTGGAGAGGGTCTTCCACGTCGTGAACCCCTTCGCTTGACTTTTCCTTTCCTTCTTGGGACTCTTCGAGCATGGTCGAGGAGATCGTCTTGATGATCTCTATCACGCCAATCACCTCCTTCAGAATAAGAATGACTCATCGGGAGGTCGCGACCCCCGTCCCCATCTCGGCCCCTCGAGTCGGAAGGAGATCGGCCTCATGGTTCTTTTCCTTGATTTCCACCTGCTCCCTGGCAGGGGTCGGTCCTTGAGAACAACGATGTCATCATCTTCGGACTCATCCCTAAGCTGGCGAAGCGAGTCATAGTCCGGCACTCGGGACTTGATATTCTTCTTGGGCTTACGAGCTCAGGAAGCCGTGCACTTTTTTCGCTTCACCTCGGGACCTGGGAAGCCCGAGCGCTTCCTTTTCATTTTCTTCTCCTACCCCGTGGAAGCCTCGGGCTGTACCACAATGAAGGGATCAACGGATGAAGATGCTTCCTTGTCCCCTTCAAGTGGCCTAAGTTCAGTGATCTTAGGCAAGCCTACAAAGGAAAAAGAAAAGGTTAGTGTCATGTAAGTTTGAGGCGCAATAATAACTGTTCAGGGGAAAGCCTTACCATGAGAATGGGCCTCCCATCTGCCCTTCAAAATTTTGCACCACGTGCGCTCGAAGTATTACATCTTCTTGCAGATGCCTTCGATCCACTCCTTGAGCCGGGGGACCGCATTGGGAACCCGAGAAACAGCTGCACGACCACAAATACTGATGATGAGAAAGGAAATAAAGGGAAATTGACACTTAAGGAAAGGCTACATTTACGAGATGCGATCTATTTCTCAGGAAATGGCAGGAACTCGGGAGGGATCAAATCTGCGATATTAACCCAAAAAAATGCCCCTGCCAGCCTCGGTCCCGATCTTCGGCGATGCTCGAAAAGTGAGCCTTGCTGACTCGGCGAACAAGCTTGATTAGTCCCCCTCGAAAAATTTGGGGACTGTATAGATGGAGCAGATGGTCGAGGGTGAACCGAGGAGACTCGGTGTTGTTCACAAAATAACGTAGGAGGATCACGATTCTACAAAGGGACGGGTGAATTTTCCCGAGACACACCTCGTACCTTTTACAAAAAGCCAAATCACTGGGTCTACCAAGCCAATTGTGAAGGGGTAAGTGTAAATACTTGAATACCCCTCCAAGTGGGTAGTGATATCGCCCTTGGGCCCAGGGAATACCACGTCTTTGTCTTCCCATTTACAGTCCTCTCGGACTATGGGAAGAACATTTTCAGTAATGGACATATGTATCTTCATATTCCTTCACCCTGGTCTTGTTTGGAGGAGACCGTCTGGACTTTGAATTCGTCTGTAATTGAACAGCCCCCGAGAATAAAGCTTTTTGTGGGGGGTTCTGTGGCGTGTAGCAGTCACTTCGGGAGCAACCACCTCGGGAGCAGCCGTTTCGAGAGCAATCACCCAAGTAATGGCCGCTCGGTACCTGTGGCCAGGTGGGAAGATGAAGAGGCAGCCTGCTAGGGAACTGATTTGGAAATCTTAGCCATCGTGGTCTGGAAAATAAGAATGTTTGAAGGAAAGATATGAAGGTTTGAAGGAAAGGTTTGAAGGAAAAAATATGAAGGTTTGAAGGTAGGATGAGGATCTGGGTAGAAACTTAGGAACAACTATGAAGATTTGAAGATCAAAGATAAGGAGATGAAGATTTGAAAGAGTTGATATCCGCTAGAGAGTTCGAAGATAAAAGCTAGGATCGGAAAGTAGAAGAAGTACAAAAGGTCGAAGCTTTAATAGAAAAAAATTTAATCAATATGCGACGTTTCACTTTCGGAGGCGACCAGCCAATGATTGACACATGTTCGAAGTCAGAACGACGTGACTAATGGAATGTTTCAACTTATTCGTCGTCTCGGTTATAGCGTATGAAGGAAGAGACCGGGGTTCTTCTATCGTTTCCTATGTTTTAGGTGAACCTACTCTCTGAGAAACAAGGGGATTATCGGTATACGGGTGAACTCAGGGTCAGCACACACCCCGAGTTCTTGGTGAGTCAAACGCAGTAAGAAGTATGAATGTATAAGATAGAGAATGTATAAGTCAAACGCAGTAAGAATGGAACGGGGTGCTCGCCATCAGACCCAATAAGATAACACCCCCGAACCCAGTACGAGTTCCAAGACCTCGGAAAGCACTACAAACGGTTGCACACGACTAACAGTGGACCGTGATACCCGCACCCAACTGGATATCACGGTGCGGATTTTGTATGATGTCTGTATCGTATTAGTAATTGGTGTACAAAGAGAATTTTTACTTCTTATTCAATAGATACATAATAACACGTATACCAAGCAATACAAGCTTATTTCTCTGCATTCTAGCTATTGAAAGGTTCTTATTATTAATTATAGTTCCTCATACACATTCTCTTTCGAGTCGAAGGTCCGGTCGAGGGCAGAACTATTGTTAAGTTTAAATCTGAGCCTGGACTCAACATCACAACTGGTTTGGTTATTTGTTCATACTTTAATTCATTTCTAACGCTCTTGATTATTTGTGTTGAATCAATCCGCATATCTTTATAATCGCGTATAAATTTAATTGTTATCCATTTTAAGGGTAAACATGTATGTCGATAGGATATTATTTAATATCACCAACGAAATGCTATATAGTTATATAGGGGGATTTTTTTTACGTATACAATCAACCAAATGTTGCATACAGCGATTTTCTCTCCAACTAAATAATGTTCTCCTATTATTTCGTGCAAGATTTAATGTTGCGATTATTTTTTTAATTATTGTTTCCAACCAAAGCGTTTTTTAATAGATTGTAACATACTAGAGTATTACTTAAGTTTTTCTTTTCAGGGTCTTTATTCATAATTATTCTCTACACATGTGCCTTTTAGATTTTCAATCTATCGTCTTCTGAATAGTTTTCGTGGCCAACAAAATAAAGAGAGCATATTTCACACGAGTATCCTACTTCATATCTATAAATAGAAGTGCTAGGAACCCCTATAACCATCCAAATCTAGCTACAAGATCCTTGGATAGTAGCTAGCTATATCTCTCCTTGAAATACCCCAAACCCAACGTCCACATATATTCTCATACCAAAACTCCAAGCGTATTAAAATTTGGTTTTGATTTGCACAGGCTCTTTACTCTTCTTTTATCGTCTTCAACTCCTCATTTTAAGGCAAGGGTCTAGCTAGTGCTATTTTGTTTAGCTATACATACCCAAGGCTACAATATAACTAATTTTGAGGAATTATGTATCAACTATAACACCAACTAGTTGCATTTCCTGATAAGTCTTTTTTATTATCTTGTTAAAAAGGGGAAGGTGAGAGATGTTGTTGACAGAAGATAGAGAGCACAGATAATGAAGTGCATGAAAATTGTCTGCACCTCACTCCTTTGTGCTCTTTATTCTTCTGTCATCATCTTCAACCCCCTTTTTTTAATGTGTTTGTATTGCTGCAACTAGATCTTCTTTTTATATTAGCTTTAAAAACTCTTATATCGTTATTTTTGCAGTTAAGTGTAATTTGATTATCAAAGAACTTCAAGATGTAATTTCCAAGTGTGTGATTATTTCATCTAAATATTGGTTCAAAATATAGCTGCTGAAATATATATAATGATCTCATCTAAATGTTTAAATATTTATATCAACTATAAGTCTTATACCAATAGCAAGTACCATGCATCTCCATGCAAGTCGTCCTTAATTTATTGGATTTGTTAAAAGAGGAGGAAGTGAGAGATGTTGTTGACAGAAGATAGAGAGCACAAATGATGAAGTGCATGAAAATTTTCTGCACCTCACTCCTTTGTGCTCTCTACTCTTCTGTCATCATCTTCAAACCCTCCCTACTAACATATTTAATGTGTTTGTATTGTTACATACTTCTTCCTTTTGTATTAGCTAAAATAAAATTTCCCCTTATTTTGCAGTACTCAAGTGTAATTTGACTACAAAAAACTTCAAGTTGTTTTCTGGCACAAAATGTATCTTTTAAAGTGTGACTATTTTTTTTAAAATTTTAAAATATATTTGTTGAAATGTGTGATCATCTTATCTAAAACTTTAAACTGTTAAGTATTAATTATGACACCAGCAACAATTAGTACCAACTCTATATAAGTCGTTTATTAAAAGAGGAGGCATTGAGAGATGTTGTTGACAGAAGATAGAGAGCACACATGATGAAGTGCGTGAAAATTTTCCGCACCTCACTCTTTTGTGCTCTCTACTCTTCTGTCATAATCCTCAACCCCTCCTCGTTAATATTTTTGTTGTGTTTGTATTGTTATCCTTTTGTATTAGCACAAAATTCTTACCGTTATTTTGCAGTACTCAAGTGTAATAATTTGACTAACAAAAATCTTCAAGTTGTTTTCTGGCACAAAATGTATCTATTAAAGTGTGTGACTATTTTATTTAAACTTTAAAAATATATATGTTGAAATGTGTGATCATCTTATCTAAAAGTTTAAATTGTTAAGTATTAATTATAACACCAGCGACAACTTGTACTATCTCTATATAAGTTGTCCTTATTTTAATAGATTTGTTAAAAGAGGAGGCAGTGAGAAATGTTGTTGACAGAAGATAGAGAGCACAGATGATTAAGTGCATGAAAATTTTCTGCACCTCACTCTTTTGTGCTCTCTACTCTTCTGTCATCATCCTCAACTCATCCTTACTAACATTTTTTTGTGTTTGTATTGTTACATACTTCTTCCTTTTGTATTAGCACAAAAATTATTACCGTTATTTTGTAGTACTCAAGTGTAATAATTTGACTAACAAAAAATTTGAAGTTGTCTTCTGGCATAAAATGTATCTGTTAAAGTGTGTGACTATTTTATTTAAATTTTTAAAATATATATGTTGAAATGTGTGATCATTTTATTTAAAAGTTTAAACTGTTAAGTATTAATTATAACACCAGCAACAACTTATATCATCTCTATATAAGTCATCCTTATTTTAATAGATTTGTTAAAAGCGGAGGAAGTGAGAAATGTTGTTGACAGAAGATAGAGAGCAAAGATGATTACGTGCTTGAAAAATTTCTGCACCTCACTCTTTTGTGCTCTCTACTCTTCTGGCATCATCCTCAACTCATTCTTACACATTTTTTTTTTTTGTGTGTTTGTATTATTACATACTTCTTCCTTTTGTATTAGCTCACAAAATTCTTAACGTTAATTCGCAGTACTCAAGTGTAATAATTTGACTAACAAGAAACTTCAAGTTGTTTTTTCGTATAAACTGTATTTCTTAAAGTGTGTGACTATTTTATTTAAAGTTTCACAATATATTTATTGAAATGTATAATCATCTTATCTAAAAGTTTAAATTGTTACGTATTAGTTATAACACTAACAATAGCTAGTACCAAATCGTTCTTATTTTAATTATTTTTTTAAAGATGATGCAGTAGGAGATGTTGTTGACCGAAGATAGAAAGCACAAATGATGAAGTGTGTGTAAATTGTGTGCACCTCACTCCTTTGTGCTTTCTACTCTTCTGTCATCATTCTCAACCCCTAGTTAACTTATTTATTGTGTTAGTCTCGTTAAATACTTCTTTATTGTTATATTAGCTCCGAAAATTCTTGTACAGTTATTGTGAAGTCAAGTGTAATTTGACTAGTAACCAACTTCAAGAAGTTTTCAGGCAAAAAAAGCATCTGTGAGAGTGTGTAATATTTCATCTAATAAAGCCTCAAAATATAATTAATTGTGTGATCAATTCATCCGTAAATTTAAATTATTACGTATCAATTACAATATCACCAGCTAGTACAATCTTTGTGGCTGGCAATTTAAACTTAACTACACTTTTAGAATTAATCAAGATGAAACCACTTTTTGACGCAAAAATAATATTTGGACAGATATATACCCCAATACAAAAAAAGGAGAAGAGATCCGCTTCTTCCCGTTGGACATTAAGCATTGGGCTTAAAGACTTTAAGCATTGGGCTTAAAAGTATAAGAGTGTGAATTGGGAAATGGTGG